>ML248632.1:2336-110658 GCA_005239495.1 Nicotiana undulata
ACAACAACAAAAAAAATTTTTTTACTTGTTTTGTATTTTTCAAATTTCTGAATTGTATCAAAATTATTTATGAATACTTTTGAGAAAATATTTTTCTTGATTTGCGTACCAGACACCAAAAAATGAATAAGATTACTACTTGTTTTCCAAGAAAATATTTTCCACGAAAAATATTTTTTTAATACCAAACACACCCTTAGTCTCTCTAAATAATTGTAATTGGCCCTTTTCGTATGAGTTAATTCATGTGATCTTCTCTCATTTAGTCAAAAAATGGATCTGCCAAGGAATCTAACAGTTGATCTTACAACGAACTTTTCATAAATCATGGCCTCACAACAAATCCTAAATGTAGGAAATAAACAATTCTCAAATATCGTAGTTTGCTTTGGATGCGTAATTAAATCATCACCGCTATGGGTATGATTCCCGTGACATATTCGTGATATATAATCCCCAATTCGAGGGCGCATTTCATGTGACCCGACTATAAATTTAAATAATAATTAAAATAAATATGTTGTAGGTCGTGGGTACGGTTCCCGTGACACGATTCACAATATGTACAAAAACAAATGAGGGCGCGACAGCGCGACTTGTTCAAACATATTCCATAAATAATTAAAAGCAGTTAAAAAGTAAAAACATACAATAGGTTTTAAATATGTAATAAATCAGATAATTAGGCCAATTAATAATACTTGAGCGACCGTGCTAAAACCACGAAACCCGGGAATGCCTAACACTTTCTCCCGGGTTAACATAATTTCTTACCCGGTCTTCTGGTTTTCGCAGACTTTAAACGGAGTCATTTTTTTCTCGATTTGGGATTCTTAAAAATAAACCGGTGACTTGGAACACCATAAATTATCCCAGTTGAAGACTGTGAAATCAATAAATAAGCTCATTTCGATTAATGTCACTTAAATTGGAAAAACTCCCTATCCCCCGGGAAAAAGGAGGTGTGACACACATTGCATCAACTTATAAAATTTCCTTCACAGTGGGGAATCTGTGGAGATCAACAAGATTCAAGAAGTACCAACTCAGTGGTGATCACAAGCACGGTAGCCAATGATGCAGACGAGAAATATCAATTACAGATTTCGGTTGAGGACACTATAGTGAAAACCTCAGTTGAAAACATGCAAGGACATACTGATGTTGATTCAAGACCCGATGTGATTCAAGAGCCAGAAGAAAATGAATATATTACAACAACTACCAAGGAGCTCAAAGCTATAATATTATTTGTCCACTGGCCAGATGGAAAAGTTTACATCGGAGCAATTTAAGCCTAGAAATGAAAGGTAAGTTAATCGAATTTTTACATGTTAACACGGATTGCTTTGTTTGGTCGCACTCAGATATGACAGATATACCACCGGAGGTGATGACTCATAAGCTGAATGAAGATCCTTTACACCCACCTGTTAAGCAAAAGAAAATTAAGCAGGGGTCCTTCAAAAAACAAGTGATCCAGGATGAGGTACAAAAGCTTTTAAAAATTGGTTCAATACGAGAGTTAAAGTACCCTTACTAGTTAGCTAATATTGTTGTAGTTCCGAAAAAATAGAAAATGGAGAGTTTGTGTAGACTATATTGATTTAAATAGGGCTCATCCTAAAGATTCCTTCTTTTTACCACATATAGATCAATTAATTGATTCTACTACAGGTCATGAACTTTTAAGTTTTTTAGACGCATATTCAGATTATAACAAAATAAAAATGGACCCTCTAGATGAAGAATAAACTTCATTTATCACAGACAGGGAACTTATTGTTACAAAGTCATGTCATTTGACTTGAAAAATATTGGAGCTACATATCAAAGATTGGTGACTAAAATGTTTCAAGAATATCTAGGAAAAACCATAAAAATCTACATATATGATATGTTGGTCAAATCAACACAAGCAGGGGATCATTTTCAACACTTGTTAGACACCTTTGAGATTCTTCGCAAGTACAAATGAAGTTAAACCCGAAAAATGTGCTTTTGGTATGGCTACAGGTAAGTTTTTGGATTTTCTTGTTTCTAACAGAGGTATTGAAGTGAATCCCGCACAGATCAAAGCTATTGAGGAGATACCAGATATACTCGCGAGAAAGAAAGAAGTGCAGAGATTAACAAGCAGGATAGCAGCTCTGGGTAGATTTATATCAAAGTCATCAAAAAAAGTTTTAATTTCTTTTCAGCTGGAAAAGAAAAAGCAGTTTGAAGGGAATGACGAGTGACAACAAGTTCTCAAGGACCTAAAGTCGTTTCGAACAAATTCGCCTTTGTTAGCCAAACAGAAAGACGGTGAAAGATTGCTCATTTACCTTACTGTGTCAGAAGTAGTGGTAAGTGCAGTGTTGGTTTGAGAAGATAAAGGTAAACAATCCCTAATTTCTTATGTTAGTAAGTCTTTACTAGATGCTAAGACACGGTATCCACACCTAGAAAAGCTTGTATTAGTGTAAATTATGGCATCTAGGAAGTTACGACCTTACTTTCAGTGTCATCCTATTTCTGTTATAACTGTTTTCCCCTTAAGAAACTTACTACATAAACATGAATTATCAGGTAGATTAGCTAAATGGGCAATAGACTCAGTGAGTATGATATCAAATATCAACCTAGGACAACAATCAAATCGCAGGTGTTAGCAGATTTTGTAGCGTATTTTAGCACGAATTTAGTTCCTGGGGCAGAGAAGGAACTGCATGTCTTTACCGAAGCTAATCCAGGGACTTGGACCCTGTTTACTGACGGTTCCTTAAATGTTAAAGGAGCGGGTTTAGAATTTATATTAATTCCACTCTCATGTGAAGTCATATGACAAGCAATACAATGTTATCCAATCACTAACAATGAGGCAGAGTATGAAGTTGTGATTGCAGGCTTGGAATTGGCACGAGAACTTGGTATCGAACAAATTGTGATCAAAAGTGACTCGCAACTGATGGTTAATCAAATGCAGGGGATTTACATGGCAAGAGAGACGCGAATATAGCAATACCTGGAAAAGGTATGAGAATCTCTTAGACAATTTCAAACATGGAAAGTCGTGCAAATACTCAGGGGAAAAATGCAGAAGCAGGCGCATTGGCAACTCTCACGTCTGTCGCGGATGTAAAAAATGCAAAAAATGCCATTGTGATACATTTGTTTCATTCGGCACTCGATCAAACCAATAGTGAGGTAAATTTTAATAATTAAACTCGAGATTGGGGAAATGAATTTATGAACTTTTTGTAGTATGGCATCTTGCCTGAAGATAAGAAGAAATCACAATTGCTACGGCAGAAAGCTGCTTGATACTGCTTAATTCTTGGAAATTTATATCGTAAAATATATGGTGGACCTTTAGCACGGTGCCTTGGTCCATCACAAACGGAGTATGTAATGAGAGAAGTACATGAGGGGCACTGCGGTAATCATGTCGGGGGAAGATCATTGGTGAAACATTAATAAAAGCAGGATAGTATTGGCCAAAAATGGAAGAAGCAGAGAACTTTGTAGCTAGGTGCGATAAATGCCAATGATATGCCAATAACATGCACCGTCCCGCAGAGCTGTTGCGTTCACTTATTTCACCATGGACCTTCATGAAATGGGTAGGGTCACTGACTCAAGCTAAAGAAAATGTACGATTTCTGTTAGTTTTAATAGATTATTTCTCGAAATGGGTAGGAGCAAGTGCTTTCAAACGGGTGTGGGGAAAAGAAGTTAGGGATTTCATCTGGCGAAATAGTATATATCGATTTGGAGTTCCAAAGAGAATTGTATGTGACAATGGTCCACAATTCATAGGCGCGTAAATCACAGAATTCTTCCAAAGTTAGCAAATTAAATGAATTACACCGCACCTTACCATCATGCGGCCAACGGACAAGCTGAATCGACAAATAACGTTATTATCAATAACTTACAAAAATAAGGAAGGAAAATCGGTGCAGTTACAAGGAATCTTTAATCATAAATATTTTAGTGATGGTTGTACATGGTAACGAGCAATCAAGGCAATTAATACCATTAGTGAGCTTGAATTTAATAAGGGAACCGTTATAATTGTATGTTCTTACATAAGGACTGAAATCTCATTTGTATTAATAAAATAATTATTATTGAAATTTATACAGTCATTCTTTGCTTTGCTCTCAAAGTTGTGAGCCGTAATTTTGGGAGTGATTATCAGTTTATTTTATATTTTCTTTGTCAATTATTTCCATTCTTTGATCTATTCTTTCAAATTGTTGAGAGAGTAAAGTAAATCTTGGTTATTAGTAACCCAATTTCTTCTAGATATTAACTTTGACCGAGAAATCTATTTTTGGGTTAAACAATTACCACTTTAATTTCCACAAATTAAAGATGTTGTGTTAATACACTGAAGAAGCTTCTTTCCAAATTGTAGTTGTCTTCTCGCAAATATTCCATTCTCCACAAACGAAGAGAAGAAGTTCTTTTTTTTTTCCCTCTCATACCTATGAATTATCAACTGTCAAAAGCATGGAAAAGGTGGATGAGATTATCCTATCTATTACTAAACCCCATATTCTTTCACAATAAACTTTGGTAGCTACGCTACAAACTTCATGTTTTTCTGTTCTCTGACCAACAAACATCTCCGATATTCATAATTTGTACTAATACATGGCAGCTTTGGCTGTGGAAAATTTATTTGCTTATGCTGAAGGCAGTGGCTCCATTTGGAGAAGTTTGCTATTCATCTTGCAAGACTGTCAAAGTTATTGGACACCCACTTCTTAATCTGGGGATATGTGCTTTTCTTTCGAGGCTGGGATCTAGATCGTCAACTTTCCACCTATACAATCAAGTAAATGAAAGTTAATTATCATAGGAAATTCATAAGTAAAAGTTGGAAAAAATGATAAGTTACTCTTAAAAGATATTCCCTCCGGTCCAAAATAAGTGATTTTTTGGACATTTTCACACGTAGGAAATTCATATTTTAACATTAATTAGCAATAAAATTTATCATATTAACCTTTAGTATCTCACATAAACACTCCTAACACATACTCCAACACTATTTACTTCGGGGGCAATAGAGGAAAAAAATAATTAATTCATTCTTGAAATTTGAAAAAATCACTTATTTTGGACCCAAAAAAAAATCACTTATTTTGGACGGGAGGGAATATCCACTTACTTGTATCCACTTGTTAGTCTGTGCAAAAATACCAACATGGTCACTTTTGCCATGTTAATTCCCAAGCAAGTTCGTGGTCCTGATCCAAAAGGAATGTAGCTGTATGGCTTTTGCATTTCCTGGCAATGAGAAATACGAGTGCACTATTACTATATAAGTCCATGGTTCTATATTGTTCATTTAATTTCAAAGTTTACCAAGAAAAATAAGCAATAGAAATAATTAGTACGTCAAATCTTGAAGGGTTGAACTGCATAGGGTCCTTGTACAATGCTGGATCATAGTGTATGCATGTTGCATCTATGTTGGCATGCCACCCTTTCTTTATTTCAAAACCTGCCAAAACATAGGAATCTTATTTCAGATTTTTCTGTAATTTCCTATGGGAGTTCCAACTATAACAGAGGAATTCTGATTCTCATTTTGCAATTTCCTGCAGTCTCACAAATTATTGGAAATCATGGAGTAATGTGCAAAGGATAAAAATGCCTTCAATATTGCAGTCAGCAAGTGCAACTCGAGGGAACCATAGCAGGACATTTGACATCCTCAATGTCTCTTTCACAACCTAGGTATAGAGGGAAATAGAGTCACTTCTTATCGGATTCTGGTGCAGATATAATACAGCAAGAAGTGCCAAATGCGCGATAGTTTCTACAAACCTTTGAGGCATAGGACATGCTATTGAGATCATCCAGGGTAAGTAAGGCCCCCTTAGGCTTGCTTCTGAGTATTGAAATTTGTTCTTCCTGTAAGTTGGAGATTTAAGAATGAATGCATATTGTAATCGAATGTGTTTGTTCCTTCATTGATGGATACTCACTCTGAGCCTGTCCTGGACTTCTCCGTGCTCATGTAAAAACTTGACACTCCACATCATTGCAGCTGCAGTAGTTGTCTGCCCTGCAATTATGAGTGTTAACAAATTATCCATGATCTCTTCATCATCAAGCTTTTGATTGGTTGGACATGAATCCTTCTCCAACATCGACTGCAGGAAGTCTTCATGATATTCCTTCCCATTGCGCCGATTTGTTATCATTGCGTTGAAGGTCTCCATTAACCTTGTGCGTGCCTGGACAGTAATTGAGAATGAGCCTAATCTAATTAGGATAGATTTCTCTTATATTACATGAGAAATCTTGGTTTCAGAATGCAGTTATTGGCACTTGAAGTCATCGTTCTAAAATATTGAACCATAAAGTTAAAATTCTGGCTCCGCCTCAGTTGCAACCCATGTTTTGCATTCATTCAGCAGTACTCTAACCATACCTTGATGCCTTTATAATATCTGGTGGTTGGAATCATGACTGGAAAGGATAGCATAGCATCAGAAACAGCAGTGCAGTCTCTTTCAATCTGTTCTAGCAACGACGCATCTTTGATGCTCATCAGCATATCACACATTGCATCAAATGTTATCTGCAGAAAAAATTTCACGAGGTCAGAGTACACTCACTGCAGCATACAATGTTGACTTAAGTTCTGTGCACTGACAGAGTATAAGTTTTTTAACTATCAGGTCGCAGTGACCTACATAACAGGGTAGCTCTTCATAGCAAAACTTGATATGATAACTTGCAGAATAGAGTGATGAAAAAGAAGTTACATGATCCATGTATATAACTTAAATCCTTTTTTTTTCTCGGGCCCTTATATGCTTGAACTTATGTCTGATTTCTGTTGAGTTTGCTTAGAATCTTTCATCATCAAATTACTTACCTTCATGTTGAAGTCAAGCACAGTGAAACTCTTCCTGTCCTTTTGTACATTGTTCAATCTTTCACATAACATGTTATCAAACCTCTGGACAAACTTAGACAGTGAATTCATAGAGAAAGGATCAGATAGGAGACGCCTAATCCTTTTGTGACTTTCTTGAGGAACACATAACAAGCTTTTCTTTCCCACAGCATCCGCCATTGATTTCACGTAGCCCTTGTTGAAAAGACTAAAATCATTGGTAAGAATTGTTTTTGCACCCTCAACACTTGGAACAAACACATGTATCTTCCCGAAAATCCTCGTTTTGAACCATTTTCCATGCCTGTATTAAACAACAATCACACCACCATAATTTGCATAATCTACGGTTGATAAGCTGGAGAATAAATGAGACAACAAAACAAAATGGTTTCCAGAATGTTTAGCTTCATATTTATGCATTGATATTGTAGACTATTTCAAGCATGAATTTATATAAGTTTATATACACTGATATTATATTGAAACTTTTACGCTATCAACATAGAGCGGTGGTTAGACCGGTCATGTTGTATGGAGTTGAGTGTTGGCCAGTCAAGAATTTACATATCCAGAAGATGAAAGTAGCAGAAATGAGGATGTTGAGATGGATGTGGGGGCACACTAGGTTGGATAAGATTAGGAATGAAGATATTCGGGAGAGGGTGGGCGTGGATCCTGTGGACGACAAGATGCGGGAAGCGCGGCTTAGATGGTTCGGACACGTACGGAGGAGAAGCCTAGATGCACCGGTTAGGAGGTGTGAGCGGTTGACTTTAGCAGGTACGAGAAGAGGCAGAGGGTGGTCTAAGAAGTATTGGGGCGAAGTGATCAGGCAGGACATGGCGCAACTTCAGATTCCCGAGGACATGGATCTTGATAGGAACATGTGGAGGTCGAGCATTAGGGTGGTAGGCTAGAGGGTAGTCGTGAGTTCTTCCCTCTTTATACCGGATAGTTTGATAGAGTTTTGTTTAGGTTTGTTAGAGGTCTATGTTGTGTACACATTGTTTGTTTTGCATAGTTTTGTGTTACTGCCCTTTCACTTATTCATTGTTGTTATTTTCTTTCTGACATCTTTTGTTGTTACATGCCTTTCTTTTGTTGCTTTTATGATATTATTGTCTCTCTTGTTGAGCTGAGAGTCTCCGGGAAACAGTCTCTCTATCCTTTTCGGGGTAGGGGTAAGGTCTGCGTACACTTTATTCTCCTCAGACTCCACTAATAGGATTTTACTGGGTAAGTTGTTGTTGTTGTTTTACGCTATCAACATAATTTAAGTTGCCATAGAAAAGTACTTTCCATATGGTAATTCCACTTATGATATAGATAGTTACCTATTGTAATATTTTAAATTAAAATATTATAGTAACTTTTTCACAGTGTTAAGTGTATAAAAGTGAAGCTATTTGCTAGAAAGGGTTCGCGATTCCACATCACAATATCACAGACTTGGCAATAGAACATGGGACCAACTCCGACCAAGTCCTGATTAAAGGAAACATTCAGAGGGAATGACATAAATTTGTTGATAAGAGTGATCTATCATTCTCTCATAAAACTAAAAAACGTGTAGATCCATAAAAATATGCTGATTGATAATTATTTGGGGAAATATTGAATTGAAAGCCATGAAATTGATGTCACTGATTTTTGTCATTGAAACAGTTGACTTTGCGTCCCATCTCAATATATAAAAGCTACATTATCACAACACAGAAGCTTAGTGTTAGATGAAGATTGTAATAAAAACTTTTAAAATGTTTAAAAGAAAGAGAACTACTTACCACTCACGTCGAAGTCGAACAAAGTCATAACAACCCTTGACACTGTTGGTTGCTGATAGAAGTGCAAAGGTCTCGCCCACAAAAGGTATTCCCAAGCTCCCTGGTATGCAGCTTTTTGCATCTTTACTTCTTCCTGATACTTTGTAAAGTGTAATACTTATGACAAGTATTGAAGCCAGAAGAATGTCATAGTAGTTTCTTACTAGGAGGAGAATATCTTCCATTGACGACAGAGTAAGCATATTCAGAATTAATGTCAAACTTGAAAGGACAAAAAACTACACTTAGTAATGCACTGCTTTATAGGGATAAAGAAATATACTAGTACTATATAACTAGCATAATGTGTGCATTAGGTAGATTTGGAAGATCCAATGCAATATAGGACAAGATGCCATAAGCCTGGATCTTTTGTCCTGACTTGCTTTGCACAATTGATACGGATCTATCCTTTGAGATAAAATAAAGAACACGCTGACAAAATATGTAGTTGCTTTCAATCTCTTTTTTGTACTGATTGAGACTTGATATATTTTGGCTAGATGCTAAATGTGATTCTTGGTATGCCTGTCACGTAGGAGTTGAAACTTGAAAGCCCCTTCCTCCTAGCCGGCATGGCGTGACACCTTGTCATGAAATTTTTTGAAGGATAATCAGTACGAGGTACCAAACCTCTTAATATTTCTTTTAATTTATTTATTGTTAATTTAAAAAATTATGATATGACTGTTTGACTCAAAAAATTTATCTAGGTTTAAATAATTGGATTTTCTAATAAAATAAGGTTAATCTTAACCAATATTAATATCCAAAAGATTGTTTAACCGATTCGGTGGCAGAATGTTACAAATTTCGTAGAAGCAGCCGTGAACACGTAACAATAAACAATATTCAATAGCCCAAATACAAAGTGATCAACTGCACTAATTAGCAATAAATGGTATATAATAGCATTTATGTAAATAAATGCAAGTGAGATAACCAAAAAAGAATGAAATTGTGTGATGCTCCTTCTGACAATGATAAATGATTTATGAGCCTTTGAATATTCGGATTCTCCTTGGATTGTGGGAGAAAAGTTAGACAAAGATTTCAAGAAAAGGTGTCTTTTGTATATATGTAATAAACCATGAATCTAGAGAGAATGTCAATATATATTCTTTTACAACGAGTGTCCAATCCCCCTGTATAACTACCTCTCTTTCTCTTTATAAGGGCACATGTGCCACAAAACCCTAATAGTACGGATTCTAGAAATATTCACTGGAATATTATCTTTAGAGTCATATCCCCAAAACTAGTTGTTACTGCTACTCGTCCTCGACCTCGATCTCTACTGACTCCTCAACCTAGCCTTCATCATTTGTCAAGTCACTTCGACCACATAATCGTCTTTTGTCGAAATCATATTGATGACATGTGGCAGCGTTAGGAGGCTCTCTTAGTATCAGTGTGCCTCAAATATAACTACAGTTAGTCCTTCTGTTCGTTGAGGACGCCTTTGTAGGCGAGTTCAATGAGCAGATAATATCGTTGAGTGCTGACTTTATGGTCAATATCGATGAACAGATAGCATCGGTCGTGATCGTTATGAGAGAAGGCAATGTTGCTCCTTGTGGGAAGCATATTTCAAATCCCTTAAATTTTTTGGGTGATTTGTTGGAGCTATCTGGTCCAAGAGAGGGAACGACGTCATGACGTCATGCGCCATGATGATGTTGATTCCCGATGCATTGCGTCGATTTGCGCATGACCTTTGATTAGATATGCCATTTTGATTCCGGTTCCAATTATGATGAACCGCTTCGAGCTTGGTGCCAATTATGACAAACCATTTCGGATTTGGTGCCTCAATCTTTATAATTAGGGATGTTTCTTCATTAATTAAACTTTACTTCCTTTCATGTTACATTTTCTCTCATAAGTCCCGTCTTCTTACTTGAATTTGCTTTCATCTTCTGAGTTTCAACTTTCTTCCATATTCGTATCTTCTTCATAACCATGTCTAACCCTTATTTTGATACTGATGGAGAGACTCATACGTCCCTTTGGCAGTTGGGTTCGCTCCTCATGGGGAGGACATTGTTACCGTTGCAGAAGATGAATTTCTTCCTTCAGTGGAGGAGATCATCCCTTGCAACCTTGAGGCTAGGTCTAACTTTCAACGGTCACTAGACGCGGCGCCTGGAATTTTTCATCATCGATGGATCCTAAGCAGTTGGCTGAGTTCAAATCCAAATTTGGCCTCCCCTATCACATCAAACTAATCACTGCAGATGCGTACGGGGTGCATATTCACCGTCCCGAGTATTGCGCTCTCTATGCCTCCCCGTTTATGATTGACTATTCATTCCCTCTTATCCAGCTAGTGGAATAACTCTTCCGCCACTATGGTGTTTTCCCTACTCAACTCGCCCCTACGTTAATAAGTTCGTCAAGATGCTGACCAAATTCTATGAGCTTGCCGGAGACGAGGTAACACTGCGACATCTTGTGCACCTATTCACTCCCGGCTTCTACATTGACCCTTTTTCATCGTGGGGGAAATGTTTGGTGGTGAAGATGGACGACAAGGCCAACTGTCAATTCTGGCTCGACTTGTTTTACGTCAAAATTGAGGTCATCATGGCAAATATGGACGGCTTCTCTGAGCCTTGGAACCATACACATAAGTATCTAGGTTTCTCTTACTTTTACCCTTTGCATCTCTTCGTCTATTTTTAATTAATTAAGTAATTCTTCCTTCCTTGCAGCCAACAATTGTCCTCCCCTTCTGGCTATACGTATAGCTGACTGAGTCGGGCGAATTCTTCCCCACGCTGCTGGGATTCATGAATGGCCGGTCTTCTTTTAAAAGTTTAGACCGGCTCTCCCTTCCACAAGTAACTTCTCTTTTTTGGCTGTGATAGTTGTTTGTCTTTTCTATACATTGGCTCACTTTGTTTTTCAGGTCCAATTAGGGGGTCTTCCCGAAAGAGCAAGGCATTTATGCCATATTTCAGTAAGAGAAGGGTTTCTCTGCCTTCAGTTTCTGTCCCATCGCGGCTACTATGCCTTCTACGCCCTGACTGCTACGGCCTCTGAATCTTCCCCTATCCCAGCTGCTGCTTCCGCTCCTCAACTATTCTTACCGGTCGATAAGAACAATGAAGTCTACCCCCGTGATGGGGATTAAGGCCCCGCAAGAGAAAGGTTGTTGACATAGGGGAGAGTCCTTGTGGTCGTCGATTTAGGGGAGGATGATTTCACTCTTAGAGAAACAACAATGATACATATTGGAGACAGATTAGGGTGAGCTCCGAGGCCCCACAGCTGGAAGAGGCAGGCGTGGACGTATTGGTGCATCCCAAAGGGGAGACTGTCATAAAGAGACACTAGATGGCGGCCCCGTACCTACAAGGCAAAAAGAGGCTTCATCCTCTAGGGCAACAATAGATGTTTCTTCACCGGTCGGTAATAGAGGGAAAGTTGTCGCTAAGGAGGACGATGAGTCGGGTTCCGACAGACCTTGATGATTTAAGGATGACCAACGAGGGGCTCACCTAACTCGAGGTGAGGATGTAGGGATGCTCTAGGACCATCACGATCCCAATGGATCGTGATTTGTTATGCAATACTGAGGAGGTAGTCCCTGCTCTCGATCCTCTCTGCTCCGACATCGAGAGTGAGACCGTCAAGATTTAAGTAATAGTACCTTGTTAAAGAATATCACCGGTCTCGCTCTCAGGATAAGTACGACTATTATCCATCCTTTTCCTTATGCCTTAGCTTATTTTCAAGCTCTAACTTCTTCTTTTTGATTTGTTGATGGTCATTGTGGAAATTGAGAGTGTTCGGAGGGAGAGAATACGTAAAGAAATATATGTGAATTTGACGAAAAAGTATGCAGAGTACCGTGGAAAGTATCAGGATCTTCGAAGGCGACTTCGTGAGGAAAGCAAAGTGTCGACCTTGATAGAATAATTGAAGAAGAAGGACGAAGAGATGATGGCGGCCGTGGAGAGGTTCAGCATCCTCGAGGGAGCGTTGAAGAGAACCGAGGAAGAATGTGAGATAAACAAGTGCATGGAGGCCAAATGTAGTGATCTTCAGGCTCAACTGGTTCAACTGCACAGTTAGTTGGATGGATGTCAGCTTGAAATTGATACTCTCAAGGGGGAGATCCCTAAGAAGAAGTAGTTGCTCAATCAGACGGAGTCTTCCCGGCAGGATGCTCTGAGAAAGGTTAAGATCCTTGAGTTGGCGAACAAGAATATCCGTTCTTAGTGAGAAAATGATATGTCAACGGCTAGGGCCAAGGAGGACCGACTCGAGGAGAGGATTGGGGAGCTGGATAAGGAAAACTCTGAGCTACACAATCAAGTTGTTGCTCTCGAGGCTGAGAAAGTGCAACTGCTTGCGCGACCTTCTTTGTCTAATATTTCTGACTCTCCTAACATTCCTTGGGAGCTGTACGAGGAGTAGATCCATGCTAAATCCTGACTAGATGTGTTTCGTTTCTTGCACGCAACAAGCTCTATTTCTGAGGCAACCCTCGAGGATGCTCGTGTCAAGGCTGCCGAGGGCTGATAGGTGTTTTTCGAGCTTGGTCGAAATTAACCGCTCATTAAGTCGCGGTCGAGGGCTGATAGGTATTGTTTGAGCTTGGTTGAACTTAATCTTTTGTTAAGTCGCGACCGAGGGTCGATTTGTATTGTTCGAGCTTGGTCGAACTTGACCTTTCGTTAAGTCATGGCCGAGGGCCAGAAGGTCTTGTTCGAGCTTGGTCAAAATTAACCTTTCATTAGAGAAATTTTGATAAAACGTGAATTTATATTACTTTGACGTCGTTTCTCAGGTTACATTATTTTTCTATTGGGCAATTTTTGGAGAAAGTTACGAGTGTTGGGTATTGGCTAGCGTTCCAGTCTCAGTATATCTAGTCCCTTCATTGTTCAACTTGGAGAATCTTGAGGAGTTGGGCAATGAAAAATTCAGTATGCTATCATGTACTTCAATTCAAAGTGTCCCACCCGTCGCCTCGTTAAAAACCTCCTTGAGAAAACCCTATTGGGACAAAACTCAAGTAAGGGAAAAAAGAGTACTACTTGGGGGGCACTTCTTGTTTTCTAGAAATTGAAGTACTTGAGGTGGCTGATATTCCAAGTGTTTGGTACGGGTTTTCCTTCCATTGTCTCTAGTAGGAATGAACCCTTGTTTTCTTTGCCTATAATTTTGTATGGCCCCTCCCAGTTGGTTCCCAATTTGCCTTCTCATGGATCTTTATTTGCTTGGGCTTTGGCTTTGAGTATGTAGTCCTCGATCTTGAGTGGCCGGACCTTTGCCTTTTAGTTTTATTAATGATCCACCTATTGGTTTTGGGTGACCATCCTTTTGTATGCCATATCTCTTCGCTCTTCGACCTCATCGAGATCTTGCCTCCTACTCTCGTCGTTTCTGGTGTCGCTTTCATGGGAGTACCTTAGGTTGGGCTCCTCGACCTTGACTGATATAACTGTTTCTATTACGTAGACTAGGGAATAAGGTGTCTCTCTTGCTCTCGTCTTCGGGGTGGTTCTGTGCGCTCGTAATACTTTTAAGAGTATTTCCGGCCACAGTCCCTTAGCTTTTTCAAGCTTCTTTTTCATGATTTTTAGTATGGACTTATTGGAGGATGCCGCTTGCCTGTTTTCGCCTGGGTGATAGGGAGTTGAAAGTATCTTCTTAATGTGCCATTTTTCGAAGAACTCAGTGGTTTTTCTCCTTGTCAACTGGGGTGCATTTTCACAACTTATCTTTTTAGGTAGGCCGAATCAACAGATAATGTTTCTCCATTTGAAAGTGATTACCTCTTGTTCGTGGATTTGGGAAAATCCCCCTGCTTCCACCCATTTAGAAAATCGTCAGTTAAAACTAAAAGGAATCGAACATTACCTTGCCCCGGCGGGAGTGGACCCACAATGTCCATTACCTACTTAATAAATGGAGACGAAGAGGTGACCGAATGAAGATGTTCGCGTGCTTGGTGGATTATCGGGGTGTATTTCTGACATTGCTCACATTTATTCACAAACTCTGAGACGTCTTTCTTCATGGTGGGCAATAGTACCCGGCCTGTATGAGTCACCTAACAAGTGCTCGATCACCGAAATGAGCGTTGCAGTGGCCTTCATGGACTTCCTTAAGAACACGTTGGGTTTGGTTTGGGCCTAAACACTTTGCCAAAGGACCGCCATAAGTTCTCTTGTATAAGTCCTTATGAAAGAGGTTGTATTTGGCCGCTTGCATTAGTAGTTTTTTAGCTTCCTTTTTATCGTTTGGGAGGGTGTCATCCTGTAAATACATAATAATACAATTGCGCCAGTCCCAAGTTAAACTTACATATTTTACCTCGATTTGATCTAATGACGAGTTGAGGAGATGGACTACGCTTTTATCCCCGGTCGTGATGCTTTTGGTGGCAGCGGCCAATTTGGCGAGGCTACCTGCTTCGATGTTTTGAGTTCATTAGATCTGGTCAAGTTGCCATTCGTTGAAATTAGGCAGCAACTTACAGATTGCAACTTGATATTGTTGCAACCTTTGTTCTTTGATTTGGAAAGTCCTTGTAACTTGGTTGACTACGAGCTGAGAATCACAACAAATTTTCAGCCGTTTCGCCCTATATTTGAGCGCTAGCCTCAACCCTGCAATTACAGCCTCATACTCGGCCTCATTGTTAGTCATATCCAAAAATATTATGGACTGACGGATTACTTCGTCGATAGGGACATCAAGTACGAGTCTCAGTCCAAATCCAGAAGCATTGGATGCGGTGTCGGTACACAGGACCTAGAGGTCTTGTGTTCGAAGAGAAGCTTGAGTGGCTTCCTTCTCGGCCTCAAGCATTGGATGCGCCGATAGTATGTGATGCCATGCTCACTTAGCTCGATGACCCATTTGGCTAGCCACCCTAACAACTCGGTTTTATGTAAAATGCTTCTTAAAGAAAAAATGGCGATGACCGAGATGGGATGGCATTGGAAATAGGGTCTAATATTTGGTGAAGCTACGACCAAGTTGAGGGCCAATTTTTCGAGGTACGGGTACCTCGTTTTAGTGTCGACAAGTATTATATTGATGTAATAAATAGAAGATTACGCACCTTTTTTTTCTCGAACCAGGACCGTACTTACTGTTACTTTGGAGACGGCGAGGTAGAGTAAAGGTGGAGATGAGAAATACGCCTTAAATTCTTGTACAGCTTGCATGCACTCGGGCGTCCACTCGAGGTTGTTATCCTTTTTGAGTACGCCAAAAAACCCGTGGCATCTATCATAAGATCGCGAGATAAATCTTAGCAAGGCGGCAATTTTACCAGTTAGTATTTGGACTTGTTTATTAGTATTCAATTACTTAGGTATCCCATTGATAGCTTTGATTTGATCTGGTTGACTTCAATTCCTCGCTGCGATACTAAGAAGCCCAAAATGTTTCTTGAGGCCATGTCAAACGCGCATTTCTCAGGGTTTAGTTTCACCATATTGTCTTAGTATATCGAAGGCTTTCTTCAAGTGATCGATATGATCCTCTGCCTTTACGAATTTGACCAACATGTTATTTTATTTTATTTGGCAATCCACTAGGTAATGCCTAGGGCTAGTTTTTATTTATTTATAAAGTAAGGCAAAAATAAAGTGTCATGTTGTTCTACTAAACATAGGACTGTAAAAAAGGAGCATTTATAATACCTAGTATCAAGATTGATTTTTTCATACCCAACCTTAATATCACATAGAGACATGCTAATAGCACTACCTACATGTTCTAATATACTAGAAAAGGCTAAGTATAATATTTGCATAAAAGCTAGCCTAATGAGCCCATGAGCTATTACAATGTCCAGTTCCTGTAATTGCACGCGTAGACAATTATGCTTATTATCCAGCGCTTGCACATATATCCCATTTTCTTATTGGTTCCCTATATGCCTTTTGCATGTATAGCCACTGCCTCTTCACGTAGATTTTTTTCCAGCTCCCACTCGTAGGTTTCTTTGTTTACCTCTATGCATTCACACAAAATTCCCTTTAAATCACTGCTTGCAACATGAGCAAGCCTTGATTGTGTGTGATTGCATGATATCTCACGCCTTATAGACTGCCAGAAAGCTAGCTTTAACTTGATATTGCAGCAACCTAACTGGATTAAATACTTGTTAATTCCCTTCATTGTATCTTGTTTTTGTTGTTGTCTTGTGTATCTCTTGTATTCCAGTACTTGTTCAAGGATGTAGGTGTATATGATCATTAAGCATGTCCTCCACCTAAAGGTTTTGGCCTCAATGTGTTCACCTAAATTCCATGCACACTTCCCTGCTACTATGCTTATGCATATCTATGATTCATTACCAGTGGAATAAACACAGTGTGCTAATACCACCAACTGGTAAATCCTCAACAGATATGGCATATATACAGTATCGATCCGTGCAAAAGAACATATCGTTAGTAGAAAAATTGTTCACCAGCTTCTCCTCCTTTAGAATTTGAAGTTGATGAACCATGTTGATGCTCCTCCTATTTTCCATCCCCATTCCTAATTCTTGTTTCCTAATATGTGATTCCTTTCCTTGTCTCTCCAATTGTCCAGTAGACCTCATATAATGTACATCACAAAGCCACCAATCTTGTTTTGTATGCTTATACCAGTTGTGCACATATATGAGCCTGCCTACTTTGATATTATACCCCTGTGATATCCAAAATAGTGTTGTGTCTGAGTTATGCTGATATAGTTCCTGGATGTATGACTTACTTATCTTCATTTGTGATTTCTTCCTCGTCCCAATATATGCTTTACAGTTCCCTTGCCACAGTTCCCTGCCTACCACATTTACCACCAGACTACTCCAATCTCTTTCTATGTGTGATTCCCCTGATATTGCCTTTTATTTTCTCTCACCATTACCCTCTTTGTTCTTTGTTGTAACTCCATCATTTCCTGACTCCCTGTACCCCTGTATTCCACCCTCCAATCTCCTCTAATAGGTAGAATAAACTGCTCAATTCTATTAGACATTCTGGGGCAGTTTGTCTTTTTCTTCTTTATTTTCTGCAATCTTAAGGACATGTTGCTCAATTCTCTTAGACATTCTGAGCATCTTTCTTTCCTTTTTTGTTCTATCTCCCCCCTTGAGTATTTTGTTCATATCTTCATTGCTGCATTTCCCCCCATATCCTGCCTTCTCTACCCTGTGATGTCCATCTTTAGCTTTGTCATCACAAGTCATTGTCCATTTTATTTCATTGCTACAGCTATATGAGTTGGTTATGATGGAAAATATACTTCCTCTTGGGTATATCCTATAGCTCCTCCTATCTCCTATGCCATTGTCTATCATCCATGTTTTTCCATTGGAACGAATGCATTGCATTGATACCACCAATTGGAAATTCAGTAGATGATAAGGCATTTGCACCTTGATAATATTGTCATTGTTTGTACCAACTGCACATGAAAAAAAGAAATACTCGTTAGTGATAAAATTAATCGTCCTTTTCTCCTCCATCTGGATTTGAAGATGACGATCCATGTTTTTGGACAGCCCACTTTCCATCATCATTGTTGTTCCTTCCTTCATCCTTCTCAATATTTTGCAACCTTGATTCTCAAATTTGGACATAGCAGTTTGTCTACATTCACCAACCTTCTTCCTTGTGTATCCAACTGATGAAACTCATGCAATTCAATGTCACCTATATCCAATGCATAATTAGACAAGTGATCAGCCACACTATTTCCTTCCCTATGAATATGTGTAATCATTCCTTCGCACATCTCTATCATTCTTCTAATTTCCTCCACTTCATCTTCAATAATCCATGGTGGTTTCCATACTCCTTGTATGCAATTTTTCAGCAGCATTGAATCTGTTTCAATCCAGATATGCGTTAAACCTTGCTACAAGCAGTACTTTAATGCCTCCTTGATTGCCAATGTTTCTGCCTTAGTGTTTGTAGAATCATCAATCTCTCTCCCCACTGCATATATAATGTTTCCAGCCTCGTTCCTCAAATAATATCCAATCGCACTCCTGCCAGGGTTCCCTCTTGAGGCCCCATCCGTGTTAATTTTAATCCATCCCTCCATCGGTAGCTCCCACATTACCTTAGTTATAGATAACTTAGGTAAATATCTTTCCATCACCTGTAATATATCCGTCCATCTATAAGGAACATTGGTCATGTTTGGTTTCCTTATCGTGACGAGTGATTGTATTGTAGTATTAATTTGATATACTACTCGATTAATAGACACAGAATCTCAATGTTTATTGCTATTTCTACATTTCCACAGCTCCCACACAATGATGCTTGGTAATGCTTGGAAAACAGGCTTAAGTCTTGGAATAACCTTCACTGTCCAACATTTGACAATGGCTTGCTGCAGATTTAACCCTTCCAATGTAATACCAGAACGTGTGAAGAAGTATCCCCATACCTTCTTTGTTGCATAAGAGTTGAAGAATACATGTGCTATCGATTCTTGCTCAGGAGTTGCACAACACCAACAAGGTGAGGGTATCATATACCCCATTCTTCTAATTTCATCATTCAAAGGCATCCTTCTTTTCCATAATCTCCACATAAAGAATGAAATTTTAAAAGGCAACCCCTTTACCCACATGTTTTTATAATTTATAGCAACCTCTTTCTTTTTCCTTAAGTACTCTCATGCTGATCAAACCGTGAAGTTCCCTTTTGTCTCCAAATTCCATATTGCCTTGTCGAGGACTTCGTCATCTCTAGGAGGAATAATATTTTCCACAATGTGTGAAGCAAGATCATTTGGTAATATATCATATATATTTTGTTCATCCCAATTACCTTCAATCATCATATCATATACATTGTTGATTCTTTCATCACAATAGAAGTCCGGAGGTGTAGCAAAGTATAAGGACTCCAATGCAGTCCAATTATCAAACTAAAATAAAGAAGATCCCATATTAGTTTTCCATACAATTTCATTCTCCATTATATCTCTGCATTCTAACATATTTCTCCAAACATGAGATCCATTTTTCCAAGGGACCACTAAGGCATTCATCTTCTTGCAATATTTTTGACTCATAAAAGAGCTCCATAATGAAGGTTTGGTTCTAAAATTCCACCAAAACTTACTAAATAGGTCTTTAGATATGTCATGTAGCGATCTAAACCCTACTCCCCCTTCATCACAAGGCAGGCATAGGGTGTCCCAAGAAGCCCAATGTCTAACTCTACGATCCACAGAATTGCTCCAAAAGAATCTTGTGAATAGTTGATGAAGCTTATTAATGACACATTTAGGTGGATTCACTGCTGACAATAAGTGTATGGTCATGATTTGCAATACATGTGTAATCAACACTTCCCTTCCTCCTATGGATAGTAACTTCTCTTTCCAAGATTTCAATTTATTCATGACCTTAGAAATCAAACCTTGGTAATACTCCATCTTTATTCTAGAATAAAATATGGGCATCCAAGATATATGAAAGGAAAATCTTGCCTTCCAATACCTGTGATTATTTCAACTTTTCTCACCACCTCCTCATTAGCAGAATGATGGAGATATACTGCCGATTTAGCCTTGTTAATTTTCTGTCCAGAAGCTATCTCATATGCATGTAAAACCTCCATTATCAATTGTAATGAAGTAGAACCTGAAGAAGAGAATATAATTGTGTCATCTGCATAGGGTAAATGATTGATATTCGGACTCCACTTTGGTAAACCATACCCACGGAATTGCAAATTCAAGTGAAGATCCTTCAATCCCCTAGAAAGGGCTTCAGCAGCTAGTATGAATAAAGTAGGTGATAGAGGATCACCTTGTTTTACTCCCCTCGTAGATTTAAGAAATCCATAAGGTTGCCCATTTATAAGCACAGAATACCAATTGTTGGAGATGATACCATATACCAATCCAATAAATCTTTCATCAAATCCCATCTTTCTAAGCACTTTGGTTAAGAATAACCATGATAATCGATCATATGCCTTCAACATATCTAGCTTAATGACTACATTAGGCCCCGTTTTAGTTCTCAATCTCATGTCAGTAATAATTTCCTGAGTAAGCAGTATATTTTCCACTATGCTTCTTCCTTTCACATAACTTGCTTGTTCGTCAGAAATAAGATTAGGGAGATGATCAACTAGACTTTCATGAATGACCCTCGAAATAGCTTTGCTGGTGAAATTGCTTAGGCTAATTGGTCTCATATCTGAAAATGTTATCACTTCATTCTTCTTTGGCAGTAACACTAAGTTTGTATGAGTCACATATTTTGGAAGTTCCTTCCCATTGAAGAATGCTTTAACCATGTCCACAACATCATCTACTATGATATCCCAACAAACATGGAAAAAACTTCCATTGAAACCATCCGGACCTCCTGCACTTTCACCGTTCAACCTAAAGACTGCCCTCTTGACTTCCACCTTCGTAGGTTGTTGAACAAGTTGACGACTTTGATCTACATTCAGCATGCATGGGATGTGATAAATGATCCTAAAATCATTAGGCACATTTGTTTCATGAAACTGATTTGTGAAAACATTTACTGCCTCGGCAGCGATGTCGTCCTGTTCTTCTAGCCACTGGCCAGTGTTGTCTTGAATTTTCTTGAGTTGCAGTTGCTTTATCCTCCCCCTAACATGTGCATGAAAGAAATTTGTGTTTTTATCACCTTCTTGAAACTATGTCATACCAGATTTATGCTTCCAATATTCCTCCTCCAATGTCATTACTTTGTAGAGCTCTTCCTGGACCCTTTGAAGTCTTTCTCGATTTTCTAGGGTAGGTCTCAATGTTAACTGGGCTTCATGAACTTTCATCACTTCCTCAAGGCTGCTAATTTTCTGAAAAATATCACCAAATGTAGCCTTACTCCAAATAGAGAGGGCCTTCTTTAATTTCTTTAACTTATGATTGAACAATGTGAAAGGATTTGCATAGAAGTCTGCTTGCCAATTTTCTTGAACCACTTTCTTGAATGATTCATGTTTGATACAGAAGTTTAAAAATCTGAATGATTTTTTCACTGGAATGACTTTTGAATCCATCTTAATCAACAAAGGGCTATGATCCGATCCAGTTTTGGGCAAGTGTTCAATCTCTAAGCCAGGACATAAGTTTTGCAGTTCAATATTTTCCAAACATCTATCTAACCTCTTGAATATACAATCTTCTTCTACTCTACCATTCCACCATGTGTTTATACTCTCCTTAAATCCCAGATCAAACAAGTTGCACGTGGTGATGCAGTGTCTAAAATCATCAACTTTATTAATATGTACTGGTAAACCACCATATTTTTCTTCCTCGTCCCATATGACATTAAAGTCTCCACCAACAAGCCATGGGAGATTCCTGTCGCTAGCCAATTCATATAGTGAATCCCATAACTCAATACGTTCAATCGCATCACATTTTGCATATACAAGAGTTAGAAGGAATTCTTTTTTATCTTCAGTATCCCAAATCTTCAATGTAAGCTGTTGTACCAAATCCATAACCACTGTAACTTCATACTTCTCATCAAAGAAAGCCCAAATTTTGTTAGGATACATTTTTAATAGCTAATGGGAAATCAATTATCCTTCTGTATTTATCCAGTTTTCTTCCTTATTGCATTGGTTCCATTAAGCCTATGAATTGAAATTTGTGTCTCCTATGCATTAATATAAGTCTTTCAAAAGCTCTTTTTCTTTTAACAGAGCGTATATTCCATATCATCGCATGCATCATTAATTAACAGATTTGGAATTAGTTCTTATGGTTTGGACCCCTTGTAGTTGCATATTGGAAACTTCTTTGGGTTATTTTTTTCTGCCACGCCCTGCTGATCTTCCTTTCTCCTTTTTCCCTGGCAAAATATCACCTTGTCGAGCCACATTCATGAAATTTTGGGTAGTTGATTCTTTATCTAAGTCTTTTCCTTTGCCCAGCTGAGTGTCTTCACTTGAATTATGCATTTCTGTAGTTGTCAGATGATTTTTAGATGTTTGAATAATCAACATCTTGCTTTTATTCTCTTTATCACCCAAGGATGCCAATTCAATTGCATTATCCTCTCTAATAACCATTGCTTCTCCTCTATCCTTTATCAGGAATCTTACTTCTTCCTCTCCAGTGATATTCAAATGATTCTCCTTCACATTATCGCCTGGATCAATGGGATCACCAGAGTTACTAAGGTTCTGGTTCTTGTTGCATGGATTCATTGTTTTTGGTTTAGAGTTATTGAGGTGTTCAACTGGATTGTCTCCATTTGTCGAATTTGTTATGTCTCCTACTTGTTGATTCATCAATTGTCCTTCCTTTCCATTAACACTTTGTTTATCTTCTTCCAGATCATCCTCCTCAGTTTGATACTTGTCTTCTTCATCATCACTTTGTTCCTACATTTCATCCTCCGAGTTGTTCTCATCTTGGTCACTCCATAATCTTCCTTCAATGAATTTTACTCGATCTTGATAGTTTTCTTGTTCTTCAATAGTTGTTGTATTGAGAGATTGAGATGCAATTTCTTGGAAAGATTTATTTATATCATCATTCTAGATGGAAAATGTTCTATTAACCCATTGTGTAGTAGATTCCTTGGTAGCTTTCTCCTTTGTGTTATCTGCCTTAAGGGTCTTAATCCTAGAAGTATTTGGATTAAAAGCAAGAGTTGTAGCATCAAGACTTCCTTTCTTTCTTGGACTAGGCGCACCCTTACCTTCTTGTGTTACCTTATCCCCTGCTGCATTCACATTCCCATTCTCCTTATGAGTATCCTCATCCCGTTGAACAATTTCTTGTCTTTCACTCTCCGAAATAGCATATTTATCGGATGTTTGAACAAGTCCAGTTTCTTGATTAACTGGGATTATCTCCTTTCCAGTTTATCCTGATTAATATTGTTTACTGTAACTTGTTCCTTCCCTCTTGTCTCTTGATTATCCTGTTGATTTATGATTGTTTTGCCCTTGATACGATTATCACGCACCTCTTTCCATTGTTCACCAATATTACCAACAACCTTCCCACTTGTAAGGATCCTTATGGGCCCATTGTTGCTTTCCTTTTGTTGGCCATTAGTTATTGCCCCATCCTTCTTATTGACCGTTTCAATATCTTCATCGTTAAGTTCCATTAGTTCTGGATGTAATCTCCAGCATTCAAAATCATCATGGCCTTGTATCTTGCAAGATTTACAATATTTAGGTAAATAATCATACTGAATTTTTACCCATTCAGTTCTAACCTCTCCATTGGCTTCATTCTCAATGTCCAATCGAACCTTTTTGAGCAAATCAGATAACAAATCAATAAGTACCTTAACTTTTGCGCAACTTGGACGAGTTTTGTTTATTGTCACCATATCCAATTTCCCTGGCTTTCCAACTGTTGATGCTAAAGAAAACAAACATTCTTTAACAACAAAGGTAGGTAATAAGCTTAGGAATGAAATCCATGCCATAACCTTAGGTGTTTCTTCTCTTGCCTTAAATTTTGAATCATATATAAGATTCCTCATCTGGTAATCATACCCATCCTTTGCCTTCACATAATAGACACTTTTTGACGTAAAATCTAAAAAGTCTTGCCACAACATAAGTCGAATTAATATGTGTCAATCCCTGAGTAACCCTATATTGCATTCTCCTTTAATGCTACATTGTGCCGGAATTATCCTTCGAAGTTCTTGCAATTCTGGCCATTCATAAGAAAATTTACACACCACAACATATTGCAATCCCTCAATAACTTTCATTCTGTCTACTTCTGCCTCCGTGAATTTTACCATGGTTTGTCCATTGACAAAAGCAGCACGTCGCATTTGAATTGGTGTAACTGTTGGTTGCATAGTTTGCATGGGAGTGTTTAGTGTAGAGGGCTGTAAAAGTTTCGAATAATCTAAGGGAGTTTGTGTGGTTGAATTGTTTTTTAATGGCTGGGTAATTGTTGGGTGAGGTCTAGTGATGGTAGTAGACGGCAGACCAGCCGGTAAAGATGACTGGCCGCCGGCCGGTGAAGCCATGGGAGTTTTGAGCAGTGTTGTCGCCTCAAAATCGCCCAAAGCTATAGAGAGCATTACAGACACCAACATGTTATTGATATATACCTCCATAGTTTTTCCGCGTTGGTCTTTAAACTGCATTCTTCGGACCAAACGACATGACCTTATAACAATATGTTGTGGATGATAAACGTGGTTTTTTCTTGGTCTTCTTCCTCCATGAATATCTGGTTATAACCCGAATATGCATCCAGGAAACTTAGCAGCTTATGCCCCGCCGTCGCATCAATGAGTTTGTCGATATGTGGTAACGAGAATGAATCTTTCGGTCACACTTTGTTTAGGTGTGTGAAGTCCACACACATTCTACATTTCCCATTCTTTCTTCTTGACCATCAACACATTGGCTATCCATTTGGGGTACTTTGATTCCCTGATGGAGCCATTCGCTAATAATTTCTCTACTTCCTCGTGGACGACATCATTGATAGTGAGGTTGAACTTTCCTCGGGCCTGCCTTACCGGGGGAAGAATGAGTCGACGTTTATTTTGTGTATGGCATATTTGCATAGCTGAAGACAAATAAATCAGCATTAGTTATTAATAATTGACTAAATTTACCTAGTTCTCGAAGTTTGCAGCCGATGTAGTCTTTTTACTTAGGTCGTTATGATCTAATTGGACGGGGTCGAGGTCTTCTATAGTCAAATTTGCGACTTCGACCATCTCAGGGTCCATAATGACTTCCCTAGCTTCATCTTGTGGCGACCTCGACCCTGCTGATTGCTATGCTTCTTTTTCTCTATCTTTCTTTTGTTGAGTTATCGTGTTGTACATGATGATTCAGTAGCATTACCTGGATGTGCGATGTTCCCTTCATTTGTTGAATATTCCCTGAGGTGTTGGAAATTTAATTACTTGGTATAAGCTGGAGAGGACGACTCTTACAGGGTGTATCCATGGTCGTCCTATGATGGCGTTGTACGCGGTCGCCTAGTCCATGATGTGGAATATAGTCTCTAATGTCACCCTTTCGGTGAGGATAGGGAGTGTAATTTCTCCCGGAGTCCGTTCAACTATATTATTAAACCTGGTTAGTGTTATGCAGCGTAGCACTATTTTATCCTCGAGCCTCATCTATGCGAGGACTCGGGATGGCTGATGCACGCTCGAATTCCATCATCTACCATGATTCTTTTGACATTAGTACCTAAAATTCGTAAAGTAATGACAAGTTCATCATTATGAGGGAAATTCAAACCGTCGGCATCTGACTCGTGGAAGATAATACTTTCTTCGAGTCTATTATACTGTTCGTGGGTGATTGATATTTTGAGCTTGTGGGTGGTGGTGAACTTGATGTCGTTGATGGAGGCGTCGTCGCTATAACCAATAATCATATTGATGGTACGAGCTGGCGAAGGCAGTTTTGGCAGGCCTTGACATTCTCGAGCAGTTTTTTGAGGTGCCCTTGTTGTAGCAGGTTCGCCGCCTCTAGCTGTAAGGTGATGCAATCTTTTGTTTTGTGCATGTGTTCTTGGTGGAATTCGCAAAGGGAGTGGGATTTCTTGGTTTTAGGGTCGGATCTCTTTTTGGCGGCCATTTTACCTTGGTTCCGAGCTTCTCAAGGGCGTAGACCACCTCTATAGGTTGAAAAACAAAAATTGGGAGTCGATAACAAGTAGGGCATACCTCTATCGTTCTTGTGAGCCCCTGATCTCAGCCTGGACGGACCGTCTCTATAGCTAAGAGGGGGAGGAGCGGGCGTCCTGACATAGGCTGATTTCGCTCTTTGCCTGGCCGCAGTACAGGATAGTCTCTCCTTGTTTTATCCCTGCATTCTTTCCGAGGCTTGAATTGTACCGAGGTGAGTCGTTGAGTTGGTCAGTTGAGGTCGTCATCATCTGCTCTGACCTCGGCATTATGGATTTCATACCAAATGGTTGGTGGATACTTTATTAACTAGCTCAGTAATTTTCTATTCAATCTCGAACCCTCTCTACTCAGCCCATTCTAAAAATCTGCGACGGCCCCTTCGAAAATATTTGGTAAGGTCATCCTTACCCTGTTGTAAGGCGAGGAAGTCGCTCAGTCCCTCTCCTTTGGATTGTTTGATGGAAAAAATGCCATTCACTCTTGTTTCGTCTTTCTTGGACCCAACATTTGTCGTCACAAACTTATCGGCCATTACTTCGAATGTTTCTATGGAACGGGTTGGTAGGTGTGAATATCATGTTAATGCTCCTCCGCTTAGGGTTTCGCCAAAGTTTTTCAGCAAAATCATGCATACTTGCTCTTTGATGAGGTCATTTTCTTTCACACCAGTAACGTAGTGAGTCATATGATCTTTGGGGTCGGTTGTTCCATCGTATATTCTGAGATATTGGGGCATCTTGAAGGTCTTTGGTATGGCATGCGGAGACATTTCCTCGCTATATGGCTATTCTATGAACCTACCGGCGTCCCTTTTTTTGAAGTAATTTAGGGGAGGGGGGAGGAGAGGGGGGCAGGTATTTTGTCTACTCGTTCCTGGTGCTATTTCATTTGGCATTTGAGCGCCTTATTTTCGTTTTCCATTTCTTTCATTATTTTAGCACGACGGCGAGGACGTTGTCACCTGTATTGTCAGTAACATTGTGAGTTTTACCTGAAGTCGGAGGGGGTTGATCGCCCTGTTCGTCCTGCACTGCGTGGGCTCTTGTGGTTTATGTAGTCGTGCATGGAGCTTGTTTTTTGAACACGCTTACTAGGGTATCAGTTAGCCATACCCCGAGGAGATTTTTCATAGCAAGTGGCGTCCCTTTTCCCGTGGACATGGATACTCCTTTCCTACTTAGTTTTGTTGTGCTGCAGAAAGGGGCAAGCGCCCTCTCTCGCCTGGGGGAGGCAGTGGGCGACACTTCTTCGCCCTGTGTTTCATAGTCATCGTTGATGGCGTTTATGAGGTTAAGAGGAACGTTATCGGTTGCCCTAGTCCCGTTTCCTTGGTTAACTGCCATGGAATTTTTTTTTTGTCCGCTAAACATTGTGATTTGTTAGATTAACAAGTCACGTGAGTCGTATATCTAGTGAAAACTAAAAAATTGACTGAGAAAATCTCCACCAATGGCGCCAAACTGTTTGACCCAAATTTTAGATCTAGGTTTAAACAATTAGATTTTCTAATAAAATAGGACTAATCTTAACTAATATTAATATCCAAAAGATCGTTTAACCGATTTGGTGGCGGAATATTAAAAATTCCATAGAAGTAGTCGTGGACACGTGACAATAAATAATATTCAATAGCCCAAATACAAAATGATCAATATTAAATATCCACAAATGATATATGGTGGTATTTATGTAAATAAATGCAAGTGAGATAACTGAAAAGCTTGAAATCGTGTGATACTCCTTCTGACAATGATAAAAAAATTGTTAACCTTTTAATATTCAGATTCTCCTTGAATAGTGGGAAAAAATTTAGACAAAGATTTCAAGAAAAGGTGTCTTTTGTATGTATGTAATAAAGCAATAATCTAGAGAGAATGTCAATGTATATTCTTTTACAACGAGTGTCCAATCCCCCTCTATAACTACCTCTCTTTCTCTTTATCAGGGGACATAGGCCACAAAACCTAATAGTACAGATTCTTGAAATATTCATTGGAATATTCTCTTTAAAGTCATATACCCAAAACAGCCGTTACTGCTCCGTTAAGGAGAGTACTCAACCTCGATCTCTGCTGACTCCTCGACCTAGCCTTCGCCCCTTTTCAAGTCACTTCAACCACATTCGTCTTTTTGTCGAGATCATACTGATGACACGTGGTAGCCTTCAGACGCTCTTTTAGTATCGATGTGGCTAAAATATAACTAGGATTATTTTTGGCCTATAAAATGACTAACTTGCCCTTTCTAGTGATACTCTAATTTTAATCAAATTTTAAAATTTAAGACTACTAATTGTAAAATAACAAATGTGCTCATTACTTTTTTTATATGGAATAGGTGCTAATTTGGATTTAATTGTACACGTTTAAAAGCGCCCAATAAATAATTTAGAAGTTGTTGAAAGAACGTAGTGAAACATTGCAAGGAGTGATTTTGGTTTGAATAGATGGATTGATATTATTGGAATAGGCGATAATTGGAAAAGAATCCCACATAATTGGACATCTCCAATTGATTTCCTTTCGCAAGCTTAACAGGATGGCATTTTTAATAAAAAAATTGTTAACAGGATGGCAGATTCTTCTCATGTGACAAATGATCAGACCGTGCACTTATTTTGCTGTGGCTGCTGGAGGCGTGGAAATCTATGTTTGAAGCTGAAAATTGATTTGAATAGTATATTTCATGAAGTAATAGTTTTCACACTAAATAATCCAACTGTTCACACTAAATAATCCAACTTTTCAACTTTCCACGTGATTGGACTATGTCACAAACACAAGTATTTGGTTAAAGTTAACGAAAAAGAGTGGTTGAAGTTGAAATTGGAATAAGGTATAAAAGAAATAATGGGCCAAATTATAAAATAAATACTGTTTAGCAAATAATATTGGGGCTTTTGCATATATACCTGCTTTTTAGGTCACGTTTTAATTTATACCCGTTTTGCAAAAAAATTTGCAAGCGTACCCATTTTTTGCATAAACTTCAGGCATACGGGCCTGAAGTAGCAAAGACAATCACAGAAAACTTCAGCAGAAGTGCTGAAGTTATTTAGTTCATTTGTAAAAACTTCAGCACTAAATAAACTGAAGTTTTATCCTGGATTAATTAGTTTTGTCATAAAGCTTTTTCAATAACTTCAACAGAAGATGCTGAAGTTATGTAGTTCATTTGTAAAAACTTCAACATTAAATAAGCTGAAGTTTTGTCCTGGATTAATTAGTTTTGTCATAAAGCTTTTTCAATAACTTCAACAGAAGATGCTGAAGTTATGTAGTTCATTTGTAAAAACTTCAGCACTAGATAAGCTGAAGTTTTGTCCTGGATTCATTAGTGTTGCAATAAAGCTATTTCAAAAACTTCAGCAGAAGATGCTGAAGTTATTTAGTTCATTTGTAAAAATTTCAGCACTAAATAATGTGAAGTTTTGCACAGGTATCAGGAAGGTGGCGCCTGAAGTTGTAAAAATTAGGGTATATGTTAAATAATTTTAAAAATATGGGTATAGGTTAAATGGGGGCGACCAAATAGGGCGCCCCGCGCAATTTTTACATAATATTTCATATACTCCAAATATGATAAGTACTTGAAAAGATACTTCATTAAGTTTGTGGAAATGACACCGAATAGTGTCACGACCCAATTTCGGAGTCGTGATGGCGCCTGTCGTGGGACCAGGCCAGCCACCTAACTATAACAGTTCTAGGTTTGATTATTGGAGAAAATGCTCATTTTTAATAAATCCAGATCAGTAATAGTGGAAATTCATAATTTGAAAACAATTTAAGGAAGGAAAACAAAGTTCAAATACTACAGCCTCGGATCCGGTGTCACGCAGTCATGAGCTACTAATACATAAACAAGACCCAAAAGAAGGGGAAATGATCAACAGAGTCTAAAAGTAATACGACAGGTAGAATAAGAGAAGAGATGACTAGATCACGGTCGCCAGCTGCTACCTCGTCAACTCCGATGAAACTGATGTGACTCACTGACCAGAGCTGGATCTCAATGTACCTGGATCTGCACACAAGGTGTAGAGTATAACGTGAGTGCACCAACTCAATAAGTAACGAAAACAACCTATGTGCTGAGAGGTAGTGACAGACTAAACCTCCGATAATTTGAACGACATCATATAGTTTGAACATGACAGTATTAGAGTAGAAAGTAAGCAAAATGCACCGAGTTTTGTCTGTAAACTTGCATAAGTTCGTGTAAAATCAGAAATGTTATGTATACAGTGTTCAAACTTTCATAAGGAAGTCCACTCAGTACTCGAATTGGCCATCAGGCCCAGGGAAAATCCATCCCAGAATATGGATAAACACAGTGACATAGTCACTCAGTACTGAGGGAAAAGGGCCAATCCAGCCCCGCGGAGAAGATCCATCTCCGGAACATATCACTTGGACAAGATCCATGTCCAGGGAAGATCCATCCCTCGATATCTTTGCGCTCACTGGGGGTGTTAAGACTCCGGAGGGCTCCTATAAGCCCAAGCGCTATATCAAACCAACGAAGGTATGATTCAAGGATCGCTGCGGTGTGCAGTCCGACCTCATAACTGTCTCAAAAATCCGGCTCTAGGCCTCGCTCAGTCAATACTTTCAAGTCTCACTCACAATGCTCTCGAATATGTATAATTCAGCCCAAACAATGATAATGCAATATAACTAACAAATGCTGAGACTGAGGCATTAAGATGTATGCTACAATAGAACTGAGTGCATGATAGTAAATAACTACAGATAGAGACAACAACAATTGACCATTTCAGTCTAAACACATTGGCATGAAGCCTTAGCAATTACACTTATCATGATTTCTAATATGTTCAAGGAAATCTCCACCTTCGCAGTACAAGTAGCAGTGTGACACAACCATTAGACAATGTCATGGGATGAGCCAGGCCACAACAATCGGTATACGCCCACATGCCCGTCACTTGGAAAGTGCGTCACCTTAATTAACAGCAAATATCAGGTAACTTGGGGTTCCGAACCCTCAGTTCCAAGGTTGAAGACGTTACTTACCTCAAAACCGGCTAAAACACTACTCCGCAGTGCCCTTGACTCGAAATTTTGGCCTCCGAGTGCTCCAAATCTACCAACAATTAGATGTATACCATTATAATATGCTAAAGAATGAATCCCAATCAAAATCTATCAAAAATACTCAAAATCCCGAAATTGATCAAACCCGGCCCCCCAGGCCCACGTCTCGGAACTTCGATAAAATTTACACCACAAGAAACCTCGTCCTCCCACGAGTCCATACATACCAAGAACACATAAATCGGAGTCCAAATGACCCCTCAAATCCCCATTTCAAAGCCTCTTAATCCCAAGCCCTAACTACCCATTTTCACTGATTTTTCCCAAATTCCCCATCATTAATCCGACCTTTAATCATGCATTAACGAGTTTAGAGTCCAAAAATCTTACCTCCACGAAGCACTATCGAATTCTCTCTTCAAAAACCCTTCAAAAGCTTCAAATCCGGATGAAATATTGAGAAAGATGGCTAAAATTCGCGAAGGCTGGTTTTTATACTTTCTGTCCAGGGATCTCGCACCTGCGACCACTTACTCGCACCTGCGGCTTCGCAGGTGCGATGCTCCCTCTGCACCTGCGATCTCTTCTGGGACCACCCAAATCCGCACCTGCGATCCATCTTCCGCGCATGCGACCTCGCAGGTGCGACAAATGCCTCGCACCTGCGGAACTCATCGATCCAGCCCATTCTCGCACCAACATAACTTTAGCAATAGCATCCCATTCCAAACTTCCCGTTAATCACCCGAAACCATCCCGAGCCCCTCGGGACCCCAACCAAACATACTAACGCATCATGTATGATCATTCAAACTTAGTCGAGCCTTCGAAACACCAAAAACAACATCAAAACTCCAAAACTCATTGAATTCAAGCCTATGAACATTGAAACTTCTAAATTCCACCAACGATGCTGAAACTACCCAAAACGACTCTGATTGACCTGAAAATTTGCAGATACATCTAAAATGACATTATAGACCTGTTCCAACTGTCGGAATTCCATTCCGACCCCGATAGCCTATTTCCACTGCCGACCGGAATCGCCAAAGACTAACTTTCACCAATTCAAGCCTAATTCTACACCGGACGTCACAAAAATATTCCGAACACATTCCTAAGTCCCAAATAACCTAACAAAATTATCCGAGCCATAAAATCCGCATTCTGAGGTCATTTACCAATAAGTCAACTCCGGTTTGACTTTTCCAACTCTAAGATTACTTTTAGAGACTAAGTGTATCAATTTCCTCTATAACAACTCCGAACCCGAACCAACCAACTCTAACACCTCATGAATAGTCTAACCAAGCTACAACAAGGCAGAAACAGAGAAAATAATGCATGTTCTACGTAACGACCGACCGGGTCGTTACAAATAGCCACTTTTAAGTATGTTGTTTAAAATATATTTACAGTTTATAATGTATTTAAAGATTAGCCAATTCGCTCAAACTTTAGGATATGGCGGCCTGAAGTTTAAACCTCAAGGTCCAATTCGTGTCTTAAAGTTCGAAAATTGTGTCCAGAAATTTGATTTTTATGTCTTGAATTTTAAATTAATAGTTAAAAAATTCAAGATAAATTGTCTTGAATAACAAATATGTAACATTGAGAAAATGACCCTCTATAGGCCCTCAAAAAGTTAATAGCCAATGTTTTTCGCCATTTACTCTAAATGTCTCTCCGGCCCAAACATATTATATCTAAGAGTCCGAAATGTCTATTTTGTATATATTTTATATAGTGACGGTCTATTTAGTATATCTTTTTTGTATAGTGACAGTCTATTTAGTATATTGTTTGTACAGTGACAGTCTATTTGTATAGTGACAATGTCACGACCCGAAATCCCACCGTCGGGACCGTGATGGCATCTAACGTTGAACCCGCTAGACAAGCCAACGTCACTGGTTATTCTAACTTGTTTCCTTATTTTTAACAATTCGTAGGTGATATATAAGATCGGTATAAATAAAATGCGGAACAATTGAAAACTAACCATTTAACTAAATACTATTACAGTTTCCACCAAAACCTTCCCAGAATTCGGTGTCACAATTTCACGGAGTGTCTATGAATACTACAAGTATAGATCTGAACAAATAAAGTATTGTTGTCTCAGAAATATGTAAACCCAGGAAAGAAATAAGATAGAAGGTGACGCCAAGGCCCGCGGACGTCTGCAGAACTACCTCAGTGTCGCCTAATGGACCGAAGGGAGCCACCTAGATCAGTAACCACTGGGACCAGCACTAGGATCTGCACAACAAAAATTGTGCAGGTGTAGTATCAGTACAACCGACCCCATGTAATGAGTAAGTGCCGAGCCTAACCTCGGCGAAGTAGTGACGAGGCTAGGACACGACATGTAATATCACCTGTGCAGTATAAATAAAAACAAGGAGTAGACAGCTAAGTACAATAATGGGAAAACATGCTGGGGAAAAGGGGTAGCAAATACTGAAATGACGGAACGAGGCAGCAATTCAAATATCAAAAATAACAACGAGGATTAACAACACGAAATAAACAAGTGAAAAGAACAGGCATGTCCCCTCGTGCTAAAGCATCATAAAACGGCACGGAATGTCCCCTTGTACATATATCATCACAATCACGGCACAGAATGTCCCATCGTGCATAAATATTATCAACACGACACAGAATGTCCCCTCGTGCATAATAATCATAAACACGGCACAAAATGTCCCCTCGTGCATAAATATCAAAAACAACAGTTTGGTAAGAAAATCAACAATAAGAAATCATAAATGCAAAGAATAATCATACGTAATAATATCGTCCCGGCAAGGGACACAACTATAACCAATCCTACACAAGTGTATAATTTAACAAAATATTTCTCAATCGTTCACATACTCAACAGTATTCACAACCAAGAATTTCCCTCAATTAAATAACTGCCAAATTGATATTAAATCCATAACACAATAAAACTCATGAAAATCACATAATTACTCATATTCGACTCACGGGTATGCTTGACCACAACATATAGGTACTCGTCACCTCACTTATATATTGAACAAGGAATAAACACGTAGCAAATAAGACTCAACACCTATTCCCTCAAGCTAAGGTTAGGCCAAACACTTACCTCGATTTCCACGATCAAATCAAGCCTCAAGCACCGCTTTTTCTTTTGAACCTGACTCCAAATCAACCGTATCTAGACATGATTGACTTAATAACATCAATAAATTTTAAACAACTCAATTACAATGCTTAATTATAGGTTTTCTAGCAATCTTCTCAAAAATCAACCCCGGGCCCCCTTGGTCCAAACACGAGGTTCGGACCAAAACCCGATCACCCATGCATCCACGAGCCCGAATATATAATTTGTTTTGGAATCCGATCCCAAAACGAGGTCAAATTCCCAATTAATCATAAAGCCCTAACTCTACCCAAATCCCAAATTTTCTACCCTTAATCTCATGTTTTTAGGCCTAGAATCTAATGGTTGTTGATAAAAATGGAAGAAAACGAATTTAGGATTACATACCTATGAAGCTATGGTGAAGAAGTTCTTCAGAAATCGCCCAAGGAGGTGTGGAGAAGAAGTTTGTGAAAAATGGGGTAATTCCTGTAAGGTATTCTGTTTTTGCACTTAAAAATCACTGGGCGAATTTGCCTTACGCGATCGCGACAGGCCTACTACGATCGCGTAGAGTACTATACCTGGTCCATCGCGACCAAGCGACCGCGTTCGCGTAGGGTACTAGCTACCCAGCCCCCAGCCCCACATTTGCACTACGCGTTCGCGTGAGGCACGTCGCATTCGCGTAGAGAATTAACCCCAAGGCTCCGCGTTCGCGACCATAGCCCTGCGTTCCCGTAGGGTAAAATTCTGCCCCCGACCATTTGCACATCGCGATCGCACGAAGTGGACCGCGATCCCGAAGGTAAAAAGACATGGGCACCAGATACAACACCTTGACACCAGATATTTGTTAAGTTTTACACCCCGGCGCCTATCCGAAACTCACCCTAGCCCTCGGGGCTCCAAATCAAATATGCACACAACCTCAAAAACATCCTACTGACTTATTCGTGCGATCAAATCGCAAAAGTAACATCATAAATATCAAATTAAACCTCAAAATCAATGAAAATTTCTAAAACTCCTTTAAACTTCAAATTTTGCATTTAAGGTCTGAATCACATCAAATGAAGTCCGTTTCTTACCAAAGTTTACAGACATAACATATATATTATATCAAACCTGTACCGGGCTCCGGGATTATAATACGGTCCCGATACCACATGTTTCACATAGAATTCATTTTCAAAAACTTCTTATATTTTTAGAAAACAATTTCTTAAAAATTCATTTCTCAGACTTGGGACCTCGGAATTCGATTCCGGGCATAAGCCCAAGTCCCATATTTTCCTACAGACCTTCCGGGACCGTCAAATCACAGGTCCGGGTCCATTTACCAAAAATGTTGACCAAAGTCAACTTTATCAAATTTCAAATACAAATTTTGGCATTTTTATCAGTTTTCACATAACGGCTTCCGGCTACACGCCCAGGTTGCGCACACAAATCGAGGTGAGATGGAGGAGGCTTTCATGGCCTTGGAACATAGATTTATCTAAAAATACACAGGATGACCTTTTGAGTCATCACAATCTCCACCTCTAAAACAAACGTTCGTCCTCGAACGGACATAAAAAGGTACCTGAATCGGGGAAAAGATGGGGATATCGGTTCCGCATATAGGACTCGGACTCCCAGGTAGCTGCCTCAACAGGCTGACCTCTCCACTGAACACGGACTGAAGGATAACTCTTCGATCTCAACTGACGAACCTGCCGGGCTAATATGGCTACCGAATCCTCCTCATAAGTCAAAACTTTGTCCAACTGGACACTGCTGAAGTCTAGCACATAAGATGTATCAGAAATATACTTCTGAAGCATAGATACATGAAACACCGGATGCACGACTGCTAAACTCAATGGCAAAGCAAGTTTGTAGGCCACCTCTCCTACCTTATCAAGAATCTCAAAGGGACCAATGTACCTAGGGCTCAACTTGCCCTTCTTTCCGAATCTCATCACGCCTTTCATGGGCGACACCCGAAGCAATACCCGGTCTCCTATCATGAATGCCAAATCACAAAATCTACGGTCTGCATAACTCTTCTGCCTGGACTGGGCTGTACGCAGTCTATCCTCAATGATTTTCACTTTATCCAAGGCATCCTGAACTAACTCTGAACCCAACAACCTAGCCTCTCCCGGCTCGAACCACCCAACTGGAGACCTACACCGCCTACAATACAACGCCTCATAAGGAGCCATCTGAATGCTCGACTGATAGCTGTTGTTGTAGGTAAACTCAGCTAAAGGCAAAAATTGGTCCCATGAACCTCCAAAGTCAATGACACATGCTCGCAACATATCCTCCAAGATCTGAATAGTACGCTCGGACTGTCCGTCCGTCTGAGGATGAAACGTTGTGCTCAACTCAACCCGTGTGCCCAACTCACGCTGAAATACTCTCCAGAAATGGGAGGTAAACTGAGTACCTAATGTAGATCTTTGCCAATCTCTACGAAGAATACGAAACTGATACAGGAATGAAGTGTGCTGACTTGGTCAGCCTATCCACAATGTCCCATACCGCATCGAACATCCTCTGAGTCCGTGGGAGTCCAACTACGAAATCCATGGTGATACGCTCCCACTTCCACTCGGGAATCTCAATCTGCTGCATCAAACCACCGGGTCTCTGGTGCTCGTACTTAACCTGCTGACAGTTCAAGCACCGAGCTACATATGCCACAATATCTTTCTTCATCCTTCGCCACCAATAATGCTGCCGCAAATCAGTACATCTTTGCGGCGCCCGGATGAATGGAATACCGGGAACTATGGGCCTCCTACAATATCAACTCACGAATACCATCAACATCAGGCACACAAATATGACCCTGCATCCTCAAGACTCCATCATCATCAACTGTAACCTGCTTGGAACCTTCGGGCCAAACTGTATCCCTAAGGACACATAAATAACGATCATCATATTGTTGGTCCCGAATACGATCAAACAATGAAGAGTGAGCCACAGTATATGCCAAAACACTGCCAGTCTCAGAAATATCCAATCTCATGAACCGATTGGCTAAAACCTGAACATATAAAGCCAGTGGTCGCTCCCCGACTGGTATATAAGCAAGACTACCCATGTTGACTGACTTCCGGCTCAAAGCATCGGCCACCAGATTGGCCTTCCCCGGATGATATAAGATGGTAATGTCGTAGTGTTTCAACAGCTTTAACCATCTTCTCTGCCTCATATTCAACTCTTTCTGCTTGAACAAATATTGCAAACTCTTATGATCTGTGAACACCTCACGTGACACACCATACAAATAATGCCTCCAAATCTTCAACGCGTGGACAATGGCTGCTAACTCTAAATCATGAACTGGATATTTCTTCTCATGAACCTTCAATTGACGTGAAGCATAAGCTATAACCTTGCCATCCTGCATCAACACTGCACCAAGTCCAACCCGTGAAACACCACAATACACGGTATATGGACCTAAACTTGTAGGCAAAACTAACATCGGTGTCGTGGTCAAGGCTGTCTTGAGCTTCTAAAATCTCGCCTCACACTCATCTGACCACCTGAACTGGGCACCCATCTGAGTCAACTTGGTCATTAGGGCTGCGATAGATGAAAAGCCCTCCACAAACCGATGATAATAGCCAGCTAAGCCCAAGAAGCTCCGAATCTCTATAGCTGAGGTGGGTCTAGGCCAATCTCTGACTGCTGAAATCTTCTTGGGATCCACCTGAATACCCTCTGTTGATACCACATGGCCTAGAAATGCAACCAAACTCAACCAGAACTCACACTTGGAAAATTTGGCATACAACTGACTATCCTTCAGAGTCTGGAGGACGACTCGAAGGTGCTGCTCGTGCTCCTCCCGACTGCGGGAGTAAACCAAAATCATCAATGAAGACAATCACGAACAAATCCAAATAAGGCCTGAACACTCGGTTCATTAACTCCATAAAGGCAGCTGGGGAATTTGTCAACCCAAACGACATCACCAAGAACTCATAATGACCATACCGAGTGCGAAAGGTTGTCTTAGGGACATCAGATGCCCTAATCCTAAATTGATGGTAACCAGATCTCAAGTCAATCTTGGAAAACACCGTGGCACCCTGAAGCTGGTCGAACAAATAATCAATCCTCGGCAAGGGATACTTATTATTGATAGTAACCTTGTTCAATTGCCGATAATCAATACACATTCTCATTGTGCCATCTTTCTTCTTAACAAACAACATTGGCGCACCCCAAGGAGAAACACTAGGCTTAATAAAGCCTTTGGCTAGCAAATCCTGTAATTGGTCCTTCAACTCTTTTAACTCTGGCGGGGCCATACGATATGGCGGGGTAGAAATGGGCTGAGTGCCCAAAGCCAAATCAATGCAAAAGTCAATATCCATGTCGGGTGGCATACCCGGCAGGTCAGCAGGGAATACCTTTGGAAACTCACGAACAATGGGCACAGACTCCACAGGAGGAACCTCGACACTAGAATCACGAACATAAGCCAAATAGGCCAAACAACCCTTCTCGATCATACGTCGAGCCTTCATATATAAGATTACTCTACCGGAAGAATGACTAAGAGTCCCTCTCCACTCCAATCGGGGTACTCCCGGTAAGGCCAAGGTCATAGTCTTGGCATGACGGTCCAGAATAACATGATAGGGAGGTAACCAATCCATCCCCAAAATGACATCGAAATCAACCATATCAAGAAGTAAAGATCTACACGAGTCTCAAGACCACCAATAACCACTAAGCATGAACAGTAGACTCGATCTACCACAATAGAATCACCCACTGGTGTAGATACATATACAAGCGTACTCAGGGAATCACGGGGCATAATCAGATAAGGAGCAAAATATGAGGACACGTAAGAAAATGTAGACCACGGATCAAACAAAATCGAAGCATCTCTACTGCAAACTGAAAACATACATGTAATGACTGCATTAGAGGCCTCCGCCTCAGGTCTGGCGGGAATAGCATAGCATCGGGGCTGAGCCCCACCAATCTGAACATCCCTGGGTCGACCCATTGCGGGATGACCTCTACCTCTCATAGCCTGTCCTCCACCTCTAACTGTCTGGCCTCCACCTCTAACACCTCGACCTCCACCCCTAGATGGCTAAGGGGGCGGGGGTGCACCTGGTGCGGGTATCATAGCACGGGAACCCTGATATTGAGAACCATCAGAAGCTCGGGGGGAAACCTGGAAATGTGCCTGGGAACACCACAAGTGAAACAAGATCTCGGCTGCTGAGACTGCTGGCCCTGAAACTGTCCCTGTCGACCAGAATACCCCACTCTGAAAGCTCTGAAGTGGCGGTGCACTGATAGGAGCTGGTGGTGCACTGCGGGATACCTGAAGGGCTGACATGAATGGTCTAGGAGGATGACCTCTGCCAAAAGAATCTCTGCCTCCAAATAAGGTGCCATTGAATCGGCCAAAATGACGAGGCCACTTGTAAGACCCCTGACCACTGCCCTGTGATAAGACCATCTCAATATGCCTGGCCACATTGTCTGCCTCCTGGAATGTAATATCAGTACCTGTCTCTCTGGCCATCTGGAGTCTAATAGGCTGAGCTAGCCCCTCAATAAACCTCCTCACCCTCTCTCGATCTGTGGGGAGTATCATGATAGCATGTCGGGCCAAAGTGATAAACTCGGTCTCATACTGGGTAAATGTCATAGAGCCTTGCTGGAGACGCTCAAACTGCCTCCGAAGATCCTCTCTCTGAGTAACTGGTAGAAACTTCTCCAAGAACAACTCGGAGAACTGAGCCCAAGACAACGGCGAAGATCCAACTGGCCTGGTCAAGCAAAAATCCCTCCACCAAGTCTTGGCGGTACCAGAAAGACGAAATGTAGCAAAGTCGACCCCGTTGGTCTCCACAATCCCCATGTTTCGAAGAACCTCATAGCAACTGTCTAAGTAATCCTGGGGATCCTCTGATGGTGCACCACAGAAAGTAGTAGGAAACAACTTGGTGAACCGATCCAATCTCCACAAAGCATCGGCAGACATAGCTGCTCCCTCAACTGCCTGTGCCACAATACCTGGTTGAGCTCCAGCTATCTGAGGTGCTGGAGTCTGGAAGTGAGAAGCTAACTGCTCCGGTGTGCGGGTAGCAGCAGTCTAGGCCCCTCCCCCAGCCTGAGAGACGCCAGGTGCTGTAGGAAGTAGACCGGCCTGAGCCACGCTCTCCATAAGGCCCACTAAGCGGACCAGAGCGTCCTGAAGTACCGGGGTGGCAATTAACCCCTCTGGGACCTGAGTTGGTTCGACCGGAACCGTCTGAGTAGGAACCTCACCGGTAAAATCTACTTGTGGGTCCTCTACTAGGGCGACTGCTCTGGGCTGAGCGCTGCCCCTGCCTCAGCCTCTAGCACGGCCTCGTCCTCGGCCCCTCGTAGGAGCTGCAACTGGAGGATCGGGCTGCTGATCGGTAGATGAGGAAGCATGTGTTTTCGCCATCTGCGAGAGAATAAAATAGAAACTCAATTAGCATTTAGAAGTCAAATCGCACGATAGAGAAGAATAGATGTGAAGTTATTCCTAACTTTGCAGCCTCTAGGGATAAGTACAGACGTCTCCGTACCGATCCCTTAGACTCTACCAAGTTTGTCCGTGAATTGTGAGACCTAAGCAACCTAGTGCTCTGATACCAACTTGTCACGACCCGAAATCCCACCGTCGGGGCCGTGATGACGTCTAACGTTGAACCCGCTAGACAAGCCAACGTTACTGGTTATTCTAACTTGTTTCCTTATTTTTAACAATTGATAGGTGATATATAAGATCGATATAAATAAAATGCAGAATAATTGAAAACTAACCATTTAATTAAATACTATTACAATTTCCACCATAAACTTCCCAGAATTCGGTGTCACAATTTTACGGACTGTCTATGAATACTACAAGTATAGGTCTGAACAAATAAAGTACTGCTCTCTCATAAATATGTAAAGACAACAAAGAAATAAGATAGAAGGTGACGCCAAGGCCCGCGGACGTCTACATGACTACCTCAGTGTCGCCTGATGGACTGAAGGGAGCCACCTAGATCAGTAACCACTGGGTCCAGCACAACAAAAATTATGCAGGTGTAGTATCGGTACAACCGACCCCTGGTACTGAGTAAGTGACGAGCCTAACCTCGGTGAAGTAGTGACGAGGCTAGGACACGACAAGTAATATCACATGTGCAGTTTAAATAAAATATAACAGGAAATAACAACAAGGAGTAGACAGTTAAGTACAATAACGGGGAAACATGCTGGGGAAAAAGGGTAGCAAATACTGAAATGACGGAACGAGGCAGCAGTTCAAATATAAAAAATAACAACGAGGATTAACAACACGAAATAAACAAGTGAAAAGAAACGACACGGCATGTCCCCTCGTGCTAAAGCATCATAACAGGACACATAATGTCCCCTCGTGCATATATCATCACAATCATGGCACAGAATATCCCCTCGTGCATAAATATCATCCACACGGCACAGAATGTCCCCTCGTACATAATAATCATAAACACGGCACGGAATGTCCCCTCGTGCATAAATAACATAAGCGTGGCACAGAATGTCCCCTCGTGCATAAATAACATAAACATGGCACAGAATGTCCCCTCGTGCATAAATATCAAAAACAATAATTTGGTAAGAAAATCAACAATAAGAAACCATAAATGCAAAGGAATAATCAACAATAATAATACCGTCCCGGCAAGGGACACAACTATAACCAATCCTACACAAGTGTATAATTTAACAAAATATTTCTCAACAGTTCAAATACTCAACAGTATTCACAACCAAGAATTTTCCTCAATTAAATAACTCCCAAATTGATATTAAATCCATAACACAATAAAACTCAATGAAAATCACATAATTACTCATATTCGACTCACGGGCATGCTTGACCACAACATATAGGTACTCGTCACCTCACCTATACATTGGACATGGAATAAACACGTAGCAAATAAGACTCAACACCTATTCCCTCAAGCTAAGGTTAGGCCAAACACTTACCTCGACTTCCACGATCAAATCAAGCCTCAAGCACCGCTTTTCCTTTTGAACCCGACTCCAAATCAACTGTATCTAGACATAATTGACTTAATAACATTAATAAATGCTAAACAACTCAATTACAATGCTTAATTATAGGTTTTCTAGCATTCTTCCCAAAAATCCAAAAATCGACCTCGGGCCTGCTTGGTCCAAACACGAAGTTCGGACCAAACCCCGATCACCCATTCACCCACGAGCCCAAATATATAATTTGTTTTGAAATCCGACCCTAAAACAAGATCAAATTCCTAATTAATAAAAAAGCCCTAACTCTACCTTAATCCCTAATTTTTCTACCCTTAATCTCATGTTTTTAGGCCTAGAATCTAATGGGTGTTGATAAAAATGGAGAAAACGAGTTTAAGATTACATACCTATGAAGCTATGGTGAAGAAGTTCTTCAAAAATCGCCCAAGGAGGTGTGGAGAAGAAGAAGTTTGTGAAAAATGGGGTAATTCCCGTACGGTATTCTGTTTTTGCACTTCAAAATCATTGGGCGAATTTGCCTTACGCGATCGCGACAGGCCTACTGCGATCGCATAGAGTACTAGACCTGGTCCATCGCAATCGCAACCAAGCGACTGCGTTCGCGTAGGGTACTAGCTACCCAGCCCCCAGCCCCACATTTACACTACGCGTTCGCGTGAGGCACGTCGCGTTCGCGTAGAGCATTACCCCCAAGGCTCCGCGTTCGCGACCATAGCCCTGTGTTCGCGTAGGGTAAAATTCTGCCGCCGCCCATTTGCACATCGCGATCGCACGAAGTGGACCGCGATCGCGAAGGTCAAAAGACCTGGGCACCAGATACAACACCTTGACACTAGATTTTTATTAAGTTTTACTCCCCGACGCCTACCCGAAACTCACCCGAGACCTCGGGGCTCCAAACCAAATATGCACACAACCTCAAAAATATCCTACGGACTTATTGGTGCGATCAAATCGCCAAAGTAACATCATAAACATCGAATTAAATCTCAAAATCAATGAATATTTCTAAAACTCCTTTAAACTTCAAATTTTGCTTTGAAGGTCCGAATCACGTCAAATGAAGTTAGTTTCTTACCAAACTTTACATACATAACATATATATTACATCAAACCAGTATCGGGCTCCGGGATCACAATACGGGCCCGATACCACAGGTTTCACATAGAAAATCATTTTCAAAAACTTCTTATATTTTTAGAAAATAATTTCTTTTAAAAATTTATTTCTCGGACTTGGGACCTCATAATTCGATTCCGGGCATACGCCCAAGTCCCATATTTTTCTACGGACCCTCCGGGAATGTCAAATCATGGGTCCGGATCCGGATCCGTTTACCAAAAATGTTGACCCAAGTCAACTTTATTCAAATTTCAAATACAAAATTTGTCATTTTTATCAGTTTTTCACATAACGGCTTCCCAGCTACATGCCCGGACTTCGCACGCAAATCGATGTGAGATAGGAGGAGGTTTTCATGGCCTCGGAACACAGATTTATCTAAAAATACACAAGATGACCTTTTGGGTCATCACAGGCAATCTGCTTTGTATATACTTTGTATAGTGACAGTCTATTGTATATAAATTGTATAATGACAGTCCATTTAATATATTTTTTGTATAGCGACAGTCTATTCGTATACATTTTGTATAGTGACAGTTTATTTAATATATTCTTTGTATAATGACAATATATTTTGTATAGTGACAATCTATTGTATATAAATTGTACAGTGAGAGTCTATTATATATATATTTTGTATAGTGACAATCTATTTAGTATATATATATATATATATATATATATATATATACATTGTACAAGATAGTCTATTGTGTACATTGAAAAATCACTAGCTATGATGAGAGAAGGTAGGTAAGGAACTTCAAGCAAAATTGAAGTAGCTTGCATGAAAATCTCAAGTTCTAATTCTATGCTATTTTAGGACATATATACAAGTGTATATGGATATTTTCTTTGCACATGTATGTCCATACCTCTATACAACCACATATAGGGTGGAAAAGGGCCCCTAAGCAGCCCATATCATATCCAATATCCAAAATAGAGTGTTCAAGAAAATTTATAAATCATGTTTTCTACAACTGCAAAACTTGTCCAACTCTCTCCTTGCTCAATTCTCAGTTACCCTTCTTCTTTATCCTTGTCATCTCATGTTGCGAGATCACTGTGTTACTTTTGTAAAAGCTCAATGAGTCCACGTGACTTAGGCATCTTCAAAGGCCCAAAACCGAATTACGTGGCACCACAAATATCCACACCCTTTTTCTCTTCTCCCCTTCTTACCCTTACCCCACGCACTATAAAATAGAGTTGGCAATGGGGCGGGGCTGGGTGTCATGCCCCCAAACTAGGGGAGGCACGACCGGCACTCGATACTGTATTTGATCGAGTTAGCCACTAAACATACTAGGTAACTAAATTGGGGGCCCAACAGATCGGGCAGCACAACATCTGAAATACTAAGCCTGGACCGTTAAGGTCATGACCTGAATAACAATAAGTCATATAAACAAAGGTAGACAAGCCAAAATAATAAATTACTAGCTGGCCGACGAGGCCGCGACTGAAGACATACATGCCTACACACATATATATATACATGCCAAGCCTATGGGCTGGAGACTGAAAGCTGCAAAAAAGAAACCCAAATACTGTGTCCACCATAGCCTCTAAGAGTATCATAAGCACTGTCGGAACAAGGCCCCGACTATANCAATACTGTGTCCACCATAACCTCTAATAGTATCATATGCACTGTCGGAACAAGGCCCCGACTATACCTAAACTGTACAACAAAAGTAACCATCCTATGAAAGCTCCAGGAAGAGGTGGAGCTTACCAACTCACAGCTGAACCCCAAAATCCTAGCGGAGGGGTCGATCAGAGTCCCTACCTGGACCTGCACGCACGAAACAAAAATGCAGTGTCCCCAGGCAACGGGACATCAGTACGAATGAAAATGTACTGGTATGTAAGGCAGAAAGTAGAACCATACATAGCTGATGTAAAAAGGGTAATAGAGATACCACCTGACACTGAAACTCTGATAGCCTCCATGGCTGACATCCGACCTCATAGTAATCAAATATGCATGGTATGCTCGTGTAATCGTATGTCGTGAATACATATATATTGATGCAAATGCATGACATACACAACCAAATTCTAGCAATGGCATTCTCTCCCGGTAGCTAACCGGTATCATATTGCCAACCTGTGGCTATCTGTACAATATATATAGTCTTTCGGGCAAATAGGCCCCTTACCTCCGATTATAGCTCGAAGTCCATGCATAATATGCCATGTATGATATGAACTTTGAATGCACATAATAGGCCATAACAAGAACTTAGCCAATCTTGGCTCATTGACACTCTTATTCTCATAATCTCATAATCACCTTCGTATCGCATACAAATGTCTCGTGGAACCTCATATGTTTTTCGAATAAGCTTAAAAACTTAACTCGACTCTTAGAAAGATAACTTAACTCTGAAGATGTTCATAAAAAGCTTAAGGTACTTCACTTAGTCCTTTACCTGATTTCTTGATAATTAGTAAAAGCAAGTATTTCAAAAATCAAGTGTTTTAGTAGTTTAAACATAAAAATTATATTTGAGATTTTTGGAAATCGACGTATCACTTTAGAGATTTTAAAATACACTTTAACAAGGAAGAATGACTGATCGCAAATACTAAATGCCTTTATTTTTAAGTCACACAACCCAAATACGAATAAGAGTTCATATATATGGACATATAGTTAAGAAAGCCGACAAAATGACATAAATAGATGTCGAATACCCTATTTAACCGAACGAGTTCAATATCAACCTAATAGCATCATGAAAATAATTCAGATACGATCCCAATGCCTTTCTCAGAAGGTCTTTCTAGCAATAGAATAGTAAAATACCACATTTGGCGTCTTAGGAATTTCCCAGAATTCGTGCTAAAAGGAAGGACAGAGCTTAGCCTTAACATACCTTTCCAACGAACGTCTGAATGCCAGTAGTTCCTTCACGAACGTTGTTCCTTACGTCCTAAGCTTCGCAAACACTATATATATGCATATTATACGCACCTATAAACAGTTCATAATTGAGTTTAAATCGGCTAATTTGCCATATGACCCTAACTTGACGAAAGGTCCGTAGAACTTTGTAAAAACGATCATAAAAGAGTCCGAAGATGATTACCTTGGCAAACCAAGTATAAAGCTTGAAGAAACAACAAGAACAACAAATTCCTATCTTCCAAAATAGCTCCAAACACAGCTAATAGAAGGGGAAAACGATTGCAAAGCGTAGAGATTAGGTTTCTAGGCACGGGGGCAAACTTTAACGATAGAAATCGTCAAAAACGTACCTTAATCACTCAAGACCACCATGGAACCCTCTCTTCAGTTTTCTCACTGTTTTGGGACGAAGGTGAAATGTTTTTGGGTCTTAAAAGTCGGATTTTCCGACTTATACTACTTGTTTGACCCGACCCGGCTCGCGACCCGGTTTCAGCCCGGACAGTCTGTGGTAAAACAGTCATAACTTCTTACTCCGATGTCGGTTTGATGTGAGGTTTTTTTGGTTGCGAACTAGACTCGTAGACCTTCGATTCGGTAGGTTGTGGGTCCCATAACTCTTTATATATTGGGAGAAATTATCTGATACATTTGACCCAAAGTTTAGAAAATTTATTAGAGAAATTTACGATAACTTTTGCCGACCTTTATTTCGCAACTTGCTTGACTCCAAAAATTAACATGTGACCTGTGTGATATTGTAATACCTCATAACACATTATTCTTTGCATATTAGACACTCTTAGTCTTATCCCACAAGTGCAAGTTAACTTAAACCTTCCGAACGTGCGGGGTGCTACCCGAGTCATTTCTTTAACCACAAACCTTTGTTTAAGGGATTCCTTTGACCTAAAGCTTTAGTTTTGTTTCCTTGATATTACTACACATTTTCAGTCTTATTCTCCCAATGTGCTATACGCAATCATATATACCTTATATAACCACGCCACGTTACGTATTTTACGTAAGAGAAGAGAGAAAAATAACACGTGGGGTTTCACACTGGGCGATTGCGGTGCGGGTTCTGCCTCAACCCGCAAAGGCCTCAACTCGCCCCGTCCCGCATAACAAAATTTATGTTGTCAACCCGCCCCGCAACGCCCCGCACCAATACTACAAAGTTTCTTCTATTTTTAAATTGTTAATTTTAATGAGTATTTTTTCCAGAGACATTTTTCCTTTAACTTTTACTAACAGAACTAGTTTTTTTCTTTATTTTAGGACTTTTAAAATCAAGAATCAAAATGATTATTAGAAAGAAAGCAAACCCAGAAAATTGAAGGAGTAAAACGTTTTGGATTAGTTTTTAGGATTAGTTTCTGGACCATTTCTAAATCTTTTTAGGATTAGTTTATGGACAAATATGAATTAAGTGAATTTGTTTTGTAGTAATAATAATGATATAAACGCATATACTAGTAATAATCATGATCGAAACAGTATGTTTAGCGGAAGAATTTTATAATCAGATTTTAGGAAAGATCAAATTACCCTAAAACCTGCAACCGCCCCGCAACTACGTCAATTTTACCCGTCCTGCACCCGTATCCATTCACCCCCGCCCCGCACCCGCATAAGCTGAAACCCGCACTGCCCCGCACTCACACCGCCCCATTGCCATCCCTACTATAAATGCCCACTAATACTTCAGTGCAATTATATCAATTGAATTTCTCAACCACATTCCCATGCCCACGTCCTTCATCTTGAACAACTGCAAGTCAAGAAGCTTTGTTAGATATTTCATTGAACTGACACAGGCGGAGGGGAAGCGGGAATTTTGTGCCTACATTTAAGGTTTTGGCTAGTTATTATAACTAGTTTTTTTACTTCAAATTGCATAATAGATTTGTGGGCTAAAAATTGTCAAAAATTTCAGCCAAGTGGCTAAAAATGAAATTGTCTCAATAATATTTCATATATTCCTTCCAAATATTGATAAGTACCTGAAAAGATATTCCATTATAAGCCCAGAATGAGCCCACTTTTAAGTAGACCGCAAAGACTGCGGAGGAAGTGCACGGTTAGCCACTATTAACCCATGTATTTACTTTTAAGTCATTATTTAAAATGTCTTTAGTCTTTAACCACTGCTTTAATAAACTTTAACTGCCCGGACGAAAATACCCTTCTGCATATCCTTAACTTTTGAACTTAACTTCAGTACTACATATCCTTAACTTTTGAACTTAACTTCAGTACTACATGTCCTTAACTTTTGAACTTAATTAAATTCAGGACTACATGTCCTTAACTTTTGAACTTGTAACTCTAAGTTCAGGACTTCAGGACTACATATTCTTAACTTTTGAACTTGGAACTCAAACTTCAGGACCAAGCGTCCTTAACTTTTGAACTTGTAAGTCAATGTTAAGGACCTATGTCCTTAACTTTTGATCTTGTAAGTGTAGGTTAAGAACTGCATGTCCTTAACTTTTGAACTTGTTAGTCTAAGTTCAGGACCAAGTGTCCTTAACTTTGAACTTGTAAGTTTAAGTTCAGGACCAAGTGTCCTTAACTTTTGAACTTGGAATTCAAAGTTAAGGACCAAGTGTCCTTAACTTTTGAACTTGGAAGTCAAAGTTAAGGACCTATTATCCTTAACCTTTGAGCTTGGAACTCAAACTTCAAGACCTATTGTCCTTAACTTTTGAACTTGTAACTGTAAGTTCAAGACCTATTGTCCTTAACTTTTGAGCTTGTTAGTCTAAGTTCTGGATCAATTGTCCTTAACTTTTGAAATCTTAGTTTCCATGCCAATAATTCCAAGATCTTTGGTTAACACACGTATAGACTTAGATATATGTAATTAGAGTAAAAAAAGATAACCATTGTTGAAGAGAACTTTTAAAATTGTGATTAGAGTAAAAAATTGTAAAATTATCTGTTAATATAATGCCATTGTTGAAGAGAACAACTCATTCTTGAAATTCATCCATGGCTACAGTAAGGAAAAAGATATCTATACTTCGACTACTTTCGACCCGACCATCCATGGCTACGGTAAGGGTAAACTGGTTTTTTATAATAATTTTAATAGAGTAATGACTATTTTTGCTCAACATTAGAATTAATGGATAAAAAATAAACACCACCTTATTTAGTGGCTACGGCACGCCATTTTTACAAAGACTGCACGGACAAACATTGGGCCTATTCAGCAAGTAGTGTGGGGCCTTCTAATAATAAGCCCATCTTACTGCGTACAGTCGATGACTTGTTGAAGACGAATCATCAGATCTTCCCTCTTTCTTCAAATTCAATCTTCTTCTCCAGCCCTAGCTCGATCTCTCTTTCTCTCTTGCTCAACGAATCACCATGACGAAGCAGCAAGCCAACTGGTCTCCTTATGACAACAATGGCGGGTAATGTTTCGCAAATTACTATTGTTTCCTTTGTCCATGTGACCATGTCGGTGCTTATGTCCTATTCTTACCACTTTGCAGAACGTGCGTGGCAGTAGCAGGAGCAGATTACTGTGTAATTGCAGCAGATACTCGCATGTCCACTGGCTACAGCATTCTTACTCGCGATTACTCCAAGATTATTAAACTGTACGTTATATTTATTTTTGTTTCAATTACTAACTTGTTTTTTTTTGTTCCGTTGATTACGGAGTAAGCTAATAACAGCTTATATACTGCATTATATATTTGATCGTTAGAGTCACTGCATTGCAATCTCAAAAAATTAAGTTTGATTGGTAATTGGGAGCCTAGTTTGTTTGGTGTTTCCGGTAGAAAGTAAAAGTAGTCCTTCTATACTGCACAATTTTATCATAAGCTTTGGAATAGGTGAGAACATTAGTAGCAATTGGAGTGGCACGGGATATGGCAAGCGGCTTTACCTTTTCTTTCCTTCTTTATTTAAATACTTGGATAAAAGGAAGTTACTTTGTCTTGGTTGAATATGAGTAAACTGTTAATACATAGTAGTAAATATCCAGCAAAAAATCTATCTAAACTGCTAGCTAATTATTCAAATTGTTGCTGTTTCCATAGCAAGCGAATGAACCAAACTATCATTTAAATTAGAAAAAAGAACAGACTAACAAAGAGCCATCACAATTCAAGCCATAACTATTTACTTAACATTATAATAAAAAGAAAAGAAGAGAACTAATCTCATTTAGGTGACGCCAGACAATCAGAGAAGGAGAGGAGGCTGGACCAAGGGGTGGGAGAGTGCTGGTTGGAAAGGAGAAAAAGTGAGCGCACAAAAGATCAGTATGCAAATGTGGGTTGCATTTCTCTGTTTTGATGAATCATGCATGGACTATTTGCGTTCCTGTTTTACTTGTTTGCTTGATGAGGTTTCGTCACTACTTAAAATAATATTTTGCAAGAGGCAATACCAAGTTCAAACTTGTGGCTTCTTTTGAACCCACTTGATCTCTGCAACACAGTTTGTCATTCGACCTTTAGTACGTAAAAACTATATTTGCTTACTACCATGCATATAGTAAATCCTTTAGAGAAGCGGATTCAGAAACCCACTAGCCTATATGTGCCTCTGTCATGGGATAAACAATAAAATTAGATATCAGGTCTCCGCTATGAATTGTAGCATGATAGAGTGAATAAAACGGGTATGCCGTACATGTAATTTTCTTCACTTTATGTCATGATACTAATTGACTTTTCTCCTATCTTTACACACAAACCTTTTCTAATACACCAGCATTTTGTGTTCACTATCTGACTATGTAGAGCGGATAAATGTGTGCTGGCATCTTCAGGATTTCAAGCTGACGTGAGAGCTTTGCAAAAGGTTTTGGCAGCTAGGCATCTGGTAAAATACTGAATTTTTTTCCTAATCCTTTTTCTTCAGACAGTTAGGTAGGGAGCATGTAAGCTGTCGTCGTATTCACTTTCAGTGTGCTTCATCTGTTTGTGCTATCTGATCTTTTCATGCGGGAGCAGATGAGCTTGTTGAGAACAACAGTACTGATTGTTAGGTCTTGCTTTATTAGATGGAAAAAGGTTGCATTATGTGGTAGAAAGACAGCAATAGAGACCATAGTCTGATCCATAAGATTTAAAATTTTCTTTAGCTGGAGGAAATGATTGTTGGCAGTTTTTTTTTGGGGGAAGGAGGGAGGGAGAAGGGGGGGGGGGGGGGGGGGGGGTCCATAAATTAAAGATCTTCGCTACTAGATCAGAAAAGTTCGAATGTAACAAAAGATGCAAGCAGCACTAAAATAAGATAAAACTGTTTGAAATGGTTTGGTCGTGTTTTACATAGATTGGTCCATAGCTGTTAAGATGGTGATAAAAGGTATTAAAAAGGGACGAGATAGACCTACATCAGATGGAAGGAACTTATCTCGAAAGACCTATAATCCACATGCAAATTTAGGGGGAAAAAGTAAAATATAATAGACCTTGCTGTTTGGGACTCTGAGGCATACTTATTGTTGTTGAAATTAAATTGTCCGAATGAAGCGAAATGGAAGGTGAGGATTCATATGCCACCCCAACTTATACGGTATTGAGACATTGTTGTGGGGTCTGATTTTGCTTCTTTCTTTCTTCTTTTTAAGGGGAAAGGACTGACGAAGGTATTGAATATGGTAGAAGATGTTTTGGATTAGACTGAAAATTCGTTTGCCCACAAGCATGAACTGTATGATGTTTTTCTTTTTAATATTTCTTTAGTTGTTACTTTTCATTTTTATTTTGTTGTATGACTTTATAAATAACTGTAGAAAATATAGAAAATTCAAATACCAAAAACAAAACGCTTTATTAAATGTGGAAATTTAGTGTTCCCTGCTTAAATGTTAATTGTATTATGAAAGGAATTGAATATCTTTCCCTAAAAAAATTGATTTGAGTTGATTACTTATTATAGCTTATGATATGTTTAAGCCAATGTGTTTGTCTCTGAATTTTCTTATTCCAGTGTTGATTCTCTCCGCATCAAGTGTAAGATACAAGCATTGCAATTCCGTGGAACTAATAGTTACAGTTCCATGGATAATTGCCAAAATGTATGTATGATTTGCAAAGTGGAAAAAGTGGGAAAATGGACTTACTTGGGGTTGCGTCTGGTGTTTGCTTAACGCAGGATGTGATTCATAGCTAATTTGTTATATAATTACATGAGAAGTTTGGCATATTTTTTAACAAAGATTTAGCCCATAAGTGAGTGAATGAAACGTTAAATTTGATCTAATTTGTATTGTATTTGGGTTTTCAGGAATCCTAAAAAGCGAGTATTTAAAGTAATAGTTTACTAATGCAATGAAATTCTTATATCAGGATCCTTGAACACCACCTCCCTTATATATTTACATACATAATCTTAGAAAAGCAATGTTATTCACCATGGTGAACCATTTTGCATTGAACCATGGGATGAGGGGAGGAGTAATTTCGAAGCTGCTTAATTTTGTCTATTTTGCAAGTAAAGGTGTAATCACTAGTAATTTACTAATTTTGCCTCACCTTATAATCTGGTGGTATTACAATCCCCTATTATAATTTACGATCCTAATGAGATATCGGATATGACGTTCTGATGTTTGTTATTTGAAAATAGATCTACCAGCACCAGCACAATAAGCAGATGAGCTGTCCAGCTATGGGCCAGCTGCTTTCAAACACACTGTACTACAAACGTTTCTTCCCCTACTATTCTTTCAATGTTCTAGGTGGCCTTGACAATGAAGGTAATCGGTTATCGGTGGAAATGTTGTCTTCAGGTTATTTATTTGTAGTCTTTGCTGGTAAGAAGCTTATATAATATCATCCATAAATCTTGTAGGAAAGGGATGTGTCTTCACATATGATGCTGTTGGATCATATGAGAGGGTTGGCTACAGCTCTCAAGGTTCTGGTTCAACTCTGATCATGCCTTTCCTGGACAACCAACTGAAGTCTCCCAGCCCTCTCCTGCTACCTGCCAAGGTCTGGTCCATCTTTAATCTGTTTAAATTTTCTCTTGCATAGATGAAGCATTGGAGATTCTCCTAAAAAATGAGGAGAAAAAACACGCTATCTTCCTAATGAAGATTCCATGACCTCCGCAGGATGCTGTTACTCCACTTTCTGAATCAGAAGCCATTGATTTAGTCAAGACATGTTTCGCTTCAGCAACAGAAAGGGATATATACACTGTAAGTCATTTATATGATGCCTTTTACGCAATCTGTTGTAAAATTCTAATTCGTTTACTTCTTGGACTTTGGGTTCATTAAGCACGACCAAACTTCCAATTGTCTTTCCCTTTTTCTCCCCTCCCCTCCAGCCCCTACTTTGGCTCTGCTTTACATATTTTACAAATACCCGCTGTCTGTGAGGTGAAATGTTTTAGGTGGTCTTTTCCTATATAGTTAGTTGACGGGAGAAACTTTGTTTCTCATGATTAGGAAAAATATTTTAGTATCACTCTATATTTCTGAATATTATTGCTCCGCTTAATTGCAGGGTGACAGGCTGGAGATCGTCGTATTAAATGCTGATGGCATTCGTAGGGAAGAAATGGATCTGAGGAAAGATTAATTTCTTGTGTCTCGTTCCTGAGTTTCTTTTTTCATTTAGCTTGTAAGGCGAGATTGTGTGTAGACAGTTAACTCCACCAAATATTTCTGTTGATCATTGCCCATCAGTTGTTAATTTTCGATCATCAATGAATGTAAGGAACTGAATTAGGGTTGTGCATAATTTAGTAAATACCGAATTACCATACCGAAACCGAAAATTTTGGTATTTGGTATTCGGTATGGTATTTGGTTTAAGTTTTAAACAATATTGGTATTAGGTATGGTATTTGGTATTTTAACATGAAATACCAAAGTATTGATACCGTACCGAAATGTATACTATATTACACAATACACATTATTAATTATAATATAAATATAAAAGATCTAAAATTTTACTTTCTTTTTATTCTCTAAGTTCATCAATTAACTCTAAGCAAGTAACAAGACATTTCTATTGATCAAATTTATCCCTTCATGTACAATTGTCTCTCTCTGGGTTGATATTTGCTGGTTTTGGACGAAACTTTTGTGAACAAACGTTTTTAGTTTTGTAGTTTTGAGTACTTTAATTAAGAATATTACAGTTTGTGACTCTATGCACTAGTTAATATTCAAACCGAATAAACTGAAGTTACCGAACTGAATAAACCGAAACCGATAGGAAAAAAACTGAACCATAACAGAAACTGAATACCGAATGTACTGAACCGAAATATCTAAATACCATACCGGTCGATGAACACATTTCGTATTACAAAATATTTTGCTAAATTTAAAAAGTTTGGCAGTTTAAACTAGTAATTTTGTTTGAAAAAGGAGGTAAGAGGTTCAGAGGGGTTGGTGGGATTCGTTGTCAGCTTCTCCTACCTAGTGCCTGGTGGTGTCCCTGAGAAACTATCCGTGGGGCTTCTTCCAAAGTGGATTTTAATTTATCTGGTAAGCTTTCATAAGAAAGGAAACTTTTTTGGTTCAAATTGGTGTGTACAATGGATAGCTTTGGGATCAGAATGGTGCTTCTGTTTCTTTAAATTTTTACGAAAGGCTCAAATCTGTATCTTCTGACATTTGGCTAACGTCCCTTTCAAAAATGATGATCATACACAGGAAATATCAGGTTATGGTTTAATCATGTTTATATTTGGCTCTTTTTGTTGTGAGTTGGTTGCTTGCATGTACATTACAAGTTTTAAGGGATGATTGGCAAGCCCAATCTTTCTTTTCTGTCCACTAATTTGGCTGGAATAAAGCAGTTAATACTTTTATGTTAATGACCTTTCTTCAGATTTTAAGTAGAGTCAAGACTCAACTTCAACCAAATATTGTCCGGGTGCGTACTTTTTTGTCCATGAAATGCTATTTTTTCTTTTAAAAATTAACCTTTCTTCTGAAGTGCCTATGCTCAAACAGTACTTTTTTGTCCACGAAGTGCGTACTGTTTGAGCATATTGCCAGCTTTTGTGATGTTGAAATAACAATACTAGAAAAGAGAGATGACATGGAATTAGGCTTGGATTGAGACCCAAAATGATCTTTCTCCACAAATAGCACTATGTAAAGCCCGCTCCTATCCTAATCAAAACGGTGGCATTCTACATCTAAAGTGCAACTTTTTACGGAAAAGGTTCGCATGCTAATGCTGCAGTTGTTTGACCTCATTTGGTTCAAACCTCTCTTCAATATATTTATTTGATGAATGGAAACAAAGTGGCATTTTCCATACACTTCATATTTTTCTCATGGATTTATGTTGCCCCACTAGGTATATTTTATTAAAAGCACGACCGTGGATTTCTGCTTGTCACCATTTGGACCCCTTTAGTTTCCTTTTATAGAAACTTTACAGCTCATACAATGGGGTATAGGTAATAGGACAAGTGTCAGCGTGACACGCTATGAAGTACTTCATTTAGAGCCCGTTTGGACAAAAGAATTTTCACTTTTTTCCAAAATTAGTGTTATAAATTTTGAAATTTTTCGAAAACTTGAAAAATTCCAAAAAGCTGTTTTTAAAATTTTTGCTCAAATCGCTCACAAAACTTTAAAATAACCAAAATTATATTCATGTCCAAACACAACTCTAATTTTCAAATATCATTTTCACTTAAATTTTTTCCCCATTATTTTTGGAATTTTACAATTCTTATGTCCAAACTAGGGCTGTGCACGGATCGGATTGGATCGGATTTAGCACATTTCGGATTCGGATTTCGGATTCGGATTTCGGATTCTAGAAAATGCAATCCGAATCCGATCCGAATTATATCAGATCGGATTTTAAAGTTTGGATCGGATCGGATTTCGGATCGTAAATGCCACAATGTTGCAAACTAATATGTATATTTTCTTTGTAAAAGAGGCAATGCATTAAGAAAAATTCATGTTTATACAATTATGAGAGTACTATGCCAATATAGCTAACTCTAGCAATTGTAAAGGTAATAACTTGGAGGAAGATGTAAAAAAAATACTGACTATCCGAAATTAAAGTGTAGTATTTATACATTGCCTAATAATTTTAGGATTTCGGATCGGATCGAATTAAAATATACCAATCCGAAATCCGAAATTTTTATAAACACAATCCGAAATCCGGTCCAATCCGAAATCTGAAATTGAATGAATCGGTTCGGATTTCGGATATCCGATCCAAATGAACAACCCTAGTCCAAACGCCCACTTAATATATCTAACGTTGGCTTTGCTTACCAGCACACTATAACTTCCCACTCCTCACGGGCTGAGATCGCTTATATTTACGGAGTGTGTAGTAAGTTTTTCCTTTATTCATGTAAGTTTTGCTGTCCTTTCCACGTGTACAAAGCGCCTTTAGCATTATTTAATTCTTTTACCTTATTTGATTAAAAAAATCTAATTTAAGTTCAAAAAGACCGCACCAAAACAAAATCTCAATTTCAAGGATGTCACTCGTTATAATTTCCAATTCCTTGTAGAAAAGGAAATCTTTTCTCCCTTTGGCAGTAGGAGTCGTTTAGTACTAGTATTAATAGTTCATGCAAGTATTACGAAGTTGTCTGCTTTTGCCAAGTGGTGAAAAGGTTTGTGGAAATTAAGATGGCGAGTTTGTCAAGCATTCCTTCAGCCTCTTCAATGTTCCAGGCCTATGCCTCAATGGCTGCTTCAATTACCCTTTTTAAGACAATGCTGAATCAAGTGGTTCCTCGTCAAGTCCAGTACTATATTGTCTCCAAAATTCGTAGTTATTATCGTCCTCATTCATCAAACATAACTCTGGTTATAGAAGAAAAAGACGGCATAGCTATCAACGAAATCTATAAAGCTGCTGAAATATACTTGTCAGCCAAAACCAGCCCCGAATTTCAACGTTTCAGAGTTAGCAAAAGACCCAAAGACCCAAACGTGAACGAAAAATTCGGCAATTGTGGAAAAATTACTGATTCTTTTGAAGGGATTCAATTGGTCTGGAGGTACGTTATCGAAGCTGGCACAAAGAACTCCTCACAAGATGGTAATTTTGCTTCTGAGAAACGTACTTATTTTGAGCTCAGCTTTAAAAAGCAACATAAGGAAAAAATCGTGAATTGTTACATCCCTTTTGTACTTGAAAAAGCCAAAGTCATGTCTGATGAGAAAAAGGTTGTCAAGTTGAATTCTCTAGCTAATGGTCCAACTTATAATTCTATACTTTGGGATTCCGTCAACCTTGAGCACCCTTCAACTTTTGAGACACTAGCATTAGAACCAGCACTGAAGAAAACCATAATAGAGGATCTTGATAGGTTTTTAAAGAGGAAAGAGTTTTATAGAAGAGTAGGAAAAGCTTGGAAAAGAGGATACTTATTGTATGGACCACCAGGGACTGGGAAATCAAGTTTGATTGCAGCAATAGCTAATTATCTAAAATTTGATATTTATGATTTAGACTTGTCTCGTATAAGGCGAGACTCCGATTTGAGAAAATTGCTGTTGAGCACCAAGAATAGGTCTATACTTGTCATTGAAGACATTGATTGCAGCGTGGAACTGCCTGAGAGAACTCAAAATCGCACTATTCATGCTGAATATGGTCGTTCAACAGATCGTGAGGTTAGTGTTCTTGTCATCCAAAATCCTTACCTTATTTTTGAAACATGTATTTAAATGGCGATTAACTATACTAGTAGTACAAAGTATCATGGGTATATTGCGATGTACATATATAGAGACTAGACTACTACTAATATGTATGTGTACTATGTAGAGTGATAGAATAGCAAGGCTCAAATTACTTATATTTTCTTGTGTGAATTTGAATGTAGATTCCAACTTTCTAAATAAAAATTATAAATTTGAAAAATTAAATTATAAGTCACTATAATTAATTATTCAAAAATTTATAAAATATTAATAGTGTCATATAAGATGGAGTAATTAACACGCACCTGAAGATTTTGGTCATATTATAACTGGCGTGTTAAGGTGGCTTTTGAGGATATATTTAGTCCCTCAGTTGTATTGACATGTAAAAAAGAAGTTAGCTCGGTGCACGAAACATGTTGCGTTTACGCAGGGTTTGGAAAAAGGCTGTATTTTAAGAGTGTGATGTAGGTAGCCTACCTTGATGCAAACATCACTATATTAATGGCTGATTTAAGGCTCAAACCCGTAACCTATAAGTCTGTGCTGACAAGTTCGATCTTTTCCCCCCTCCTTTTACAGCTTACACTTGGTGGATTATTAAACTTCATAGACGGGCTATGGTCAAGCAGTGCAGATGAGCGGATTATTATATTTACCACAAATCACAAAGAGAGACTTGATCCAGCTCTGTTGCGACCTGGACGAATGGACATGCACATCCACATGTCGTACCTAACAAGTGAAAGTTTTAAGGTGTTGGCTGTTAATTATTTGAAAATCCACGATACTCGTCAGGGGTATTTTCGAGAAATACAAGAGTTAATTGAAGGTGTTCAAGTCACCCCTGCAGAGGTTGCTGAGGAACTTATGAAGAGTGAAGATGCCGATGTTTGCCTTGGAGGTCTTGTCAATTTTCTTAAAAGAAAAAGGATTACTAATACTGAAGAGGAGGCGACCAAGGATAATAATACTACTGAGGATGGGATACAGCTTCCAGAAGTAAAAAGAAGAAAAGCAACTTAGAGAATAGCATAATTCAGTTTATCCCTAAAGTAGAATGATTAATTTGTGCATGACTTTAAGCCTTTGCTGATGAAGTTTTTGTCAGAGAAGATTTTGCTTTTTCTTTTTCTTGCTGGTATTCCATTGAATGGTTATGTGGAAGTGTTTATTCGGTGAATCTTCTTAATGCCCGTCATGGTAGTAGGGAGCAATTGGCCAAAGAAACGACGAAGTAAATGAAAGTTTTCATACTATCTAGAAATTGGATTGAAATCTTCGGGCGTTAACTTGGAAAAAAATTACCATTTTTACAGTATGTTGGAAAATTAATTCACTTGTTCACATGGCATGGATCATGACGTATAGCTTTTTGACAATCCCCTGCTATGGCATTTGTCGAAAGTATTTTAATTGGTCGGTGAGAAGTGATTTTCAAATTAATTATTCAAATACAAATTGATTTTCACCAAAGTACTTTTGAGAAAAATATTTTTCAAAGTAAGCTGATTTTTGAAACTTGACCAAACAGGTTATAAATCAATGAACAACTGAAGAATACTTAAACAATTGCTAAAAGCCAGAATAAATTTTATTGCTTTGATATGTGTGCCAACAATGACAAAGAAATGTAAAAATTCTCCGCTTTATATAATAGAGGAGTTTTAAACGTAATACAAGTCTCCATAAGGTAAAAATCCTTTCCTTCCTTTTCTCTCACGAAAACACGATTTACAGCTAATACCGAGTGAGATTTGCACCGTAATATCCGACTAATGGCGGATATTTCGACTCTCCATTTGTCTACTTTTTTCTTAAAAAAAAATCCGTTTTTCCCTTTACCCTCGATTCTTCGTACCGCTCGAGCTGGAATCTCTCCGGGTTCAGTCATGCTTGATTCCCGACATATCATTCGTCCGCTCCTTGTTCCAATCTGCTGGTACCCTCGATTTCCCTCGAGCTTGTAACGAGTAACATTGTTCCTCGCTTCTTAACGGGAGATTGTAGGTAACTCTATCCTCGATTTTACCCATACACAAATAGTCCTATCACTTCTTGGAGAGTAGATTATAGGAGCAATGAGAAGTGGCTAATTGACCCTGGTTCCTTCTCTCGCACACCATGACCAAGTTGACGAACCGAAACATCCCATCAGTCCTGTTGTTCTTATTTTGGACACGTGCCAGCCGTTGGTTGATCATCCTCAACAGTTACCGAATTTCAAACGTCATGCATTCATTACTCTTTCTCTATAAAAGTTCTGGTTTCCTATTTTCACTTTTTTACTTTCCGATTTCAAGTTTCTTTAAGTTTCCCTCGAGTTTTTTATACACTCATATGTTTATCAATCCTTCAAATCTTCATAAATTGTTCTTCACATTTTCATATATTCATAGTTCATCTCCAAACTTTCATATCTTCAAACCTTTATGTCAAACCTTCATATTCCCCAGCAGAGAATGCGAAGACTTCAAAATCGGTACCGCAAAACATCGCACCGAGGACTTCTTCCTTAGCCGTCGACATCGAGGTAGTCCCTCCGGTAGTAGCCCCTGGACCTCCTTGACAAGTGCAAAATACACACTTAAATATGCTTGCTAGTCGAATATAGTATAATATAATATTGTATCCATAGGGATTGGAGTTAAACAATATTATCGTAGTTTGTAGCTAGACTGCTATCCAACATAATCAACAATTTGAGAATTATGTGATTTAAAACCAAAATTAACTAAGAATCTAGATCTTATTGACTATGACAATCGCAACAAAAGTAAACAAGGAAGGTTATCAACGAAAGAAAATAGGGGTTGATTGGATAAGTGCAAGATAATTGTTAGGGACTTAACTCTAGTTAATTCACTTCTAATGGTCAAGTGAGTGTCTCGAATTCACTCAATTATTAGTTCAAACTTTTAGTGTAAACTCCTCCCTCGATTAAGTCTCAACTCGCAATATGAACCAAATTAAGCTCGGTGAAGATATGCATGAATTTGTAGTGGGTTGGTATGTAGGAGAACCTCTCTCTATTATCCTTCTAACTAGGTCTAAACGATAATTCAACTAGCCTCTTTTGATTACTAAGAAGAATCAATGAATTCAACCAACAAGATAATGCAAAGATATCACAAGTTATGCCTCTCTCGATTACATGAACATGTGAATATAGATGCAAAAATTAAAACACCAAAACGATTAAATGCATAAAAACTAGAGTTAATATCCACAAACGAATATTAACTCAGACTGAATGGGCTATTGAGGATGAAATTGTTGTCTCTGTTGATTTTGGAAAACATGTGCCGTTTGTCCTTAGGTTCTGGAGTTATTTTGTTGCCATGCATTTGCTGTACCTCCAAGTGAACTCCATGAAAAACTGAGGTGTCTCTGACCCATTGAATTAAAGTGGTAATTTCCCACAATAATAACTTCCTCAATTGAGGCCTGACACTCATGAGTAGAGTGTCATCTTCCACATATATCACAATCTGCATGATTCTTACTCTGTATTGTGGCTAAGGTCAGCTTCCTTATCTCCTTGCCATAGCATTAGGCTGTACCTGCATAGATGTGTTAGCATCAACTTGGTGAACTCCAGTCGCTCTTCTTCTTTCAGCACTTTCAGAGGGCCACTGAGTTGCATCTTCATACAACTCATCAAGAATATTGACTGTCTCCTCTGGTGTTTTCTTCATCAATGGGTCCAGCTGCATTGCTCAATGTTCTAGGTGAGGCCGGTGTCAACCCATTCCAAACATCCTGGTGTTGCATCCAAAGTTCAATTCCTCTATGTTGACACTTTCGAACAATCTCCTTAAACCTCTCCCAAGCTTTAAACACAGTTTCATCATCTTTCTGGCAGAAGTTATGGATCTTTCTTCTAAACTTGCCCGTTCTAGCTGAGGAGAAATATTTATCAAGAAACTTTCTGGTCATCTCCTCCCATGTTCTAATTGTTCCCTGAGGCAAGCTTCGAAGCCACTACTTTGCATCATCTTTTAGCATGAAGGGAAATGCCCTTAAGTAAACTGCATCTTTTGAAACACCATTGTATTGAAAGGTGTTCATGATCTCTTCGAAGTCCATTAAATGGTTGTTTGGATCTTCATTCATCTTTCCTCTGAAGACACAACAATTTTGAAGAGTTTGGAGCAACCTTTGCTTCAATTCGAAATTGTTCGCTACAACTGGAGGTGGTCTGATACTTGACAATCCTTGGTTGTAGATCGGTCTAGCGTAGTCACCAAGTTGTCTCCCAGCACCGGGAGTTAAGTTTCTGAACTGGCGTGCACCTAAGGGCTGATTTTGATTAAGCCTGTGACCCCTCTCTACTTCATAGATGCGATGCGCATCTCTAATAGCTGCTTCTTCAACATCCCGTGCATCTTTTCCTCTTTGTTGGGTTGCCTCTCTTGCAGCCAAATCCACATTATCATCATCTCCAACCATGGGATCTTTGGTTGAGGATTTCCCAACCTTGTTTATATTCTCAGGGAGATTTCTTTCCTTCCTTACTTGTCGCAGTTGTTTTCAAATTTCTGGCTTGTATGGTAGTACTTCCTTCCCATAAGATCGAGTTATGCACCAATCTAACCTGTAGCCTGCGCCGAGTCAAGGACCACACGTAAAATGAAAAAAAACAAAAAGAATTCTTGAATTAGCACTACAAACTATTTCAAACACTATTGATTGTTAATCCCCGAAAACATCGCCAAATTTGACGAGCGCAAAACACACACTTAAATATGCTCGCTAGTCGAATATAGTATAATATAATATCCTATCCACATGAATTGGAGTTAAACAATATTATCGTAGTTTGAGATTTCTATCCAAGATAATTAACAATTTGAGTATTATTTGATTTAAAACTAAAATTAACTAAGAATCTAGATCTAATTGACTATGACAATCGCAACAAAAGTAAGCAAGGAATGTTATCAGTGGGAGAAAATAGGGGGTGATTGGATAAGTGCAAGATGATTGTCTGGGACTTAACTCTAGTTAATTCACTTCTAATGTTCAAGTGAGTGTGTCGAATTCACTCAATTATTGGTACCAACTTTTAGTGGAAACTCCTCCCTCGATTAAGTCTCAACCTCGCAATATGAACCAAAGTAAGCTCGGTGAAGATATGCATGAATTCGTAGTAGGTTGGTCTGTAGGAGAACCTTTCCCTATTATCCTCCTAACTAGGTCTAACCAATTGGTCAACTAGCCTCTTTTGATTACTAAGAAGAATCAATGAATTCAACCAACAAGATAATGCAAAGATATCACAAGTTATGTCTCTCTCTATTACATGCACATGTGAATATAGATGCAACAATCAAAATACCCAAAACGATTTAATACATAAAAAGTAGAGTTAATATCCACAAAAAAATATCAATACGCCAAATCCATCAATCCCTAGAGAGAACTACTCCATAGATATGGAGTAATTCATCACAAATATAACAAAAAATATAAAACGATCCAAACTCTTGTCTTGAGTGAGGATTGAATGATGAATTCCTCGTGCTTTTGCTTCTCCACCTCCCCCTTAGTCTCCTTAGTTCTTAGAAGTGTCAAAAGTCCCAAAAATAACGTTTTCCATGTATTTATACCAAGTTGGGTCGGGCCCCGACGAAAATACATTCTTCTGCGCAAAATAGGAAAATACTCTGTAAAACTTGCAGACGCGCCGCATGGGGCGACACGCCATGCGGGGCATTAGTGGGGATTTCCAGTGAGTTGATTTTTGACATACGAGCGACATTTACACAGGCGCGGTGCGCCATGCGCCGCCCCACGTGCCACACTAGTGTAGTTTCTCAGAGTCCAACTTGTTCTTGACTTTATGATATCCGAGCGTGGTTTTCGACCCCCAAACGCGATCCCGACTTAATACATTGGGATTTTACTCAGACTTCAAAGCTACAAATTACTCGAATTAGCTCCATAATATTTACATAGCTTGGAATTCTCCTACAAGGCATAAAATACACTATTAGTGCAAAACACTATCAATTAAAGCTCAAACTCAATTAAAGTGTAGTAAATTCGAGTGCAATAAGCGACTAAAACACAATATTATAGCCTACCATCACTCCTCTTACAGGTTTTATCCTCGACGACTGCCTCATAGATAATGACTTTAAAGCATACCTGTAAATCGGGCCGGGCCAGCACAGTATCATCCTGGTTTGACCCAGTTTATCCCGGTACGCTAGGGGGTGGGTCGGGTCGGGTGAGGGGGAGCCGGTCTTGAACGAACAATTTTATGTAACCGGTGCCTTAGATCCCGGTTAGTCCGGTTACCCTTTACTAGGCTTTTACCGGGCTACAGCCCGGTCCAATTCGATTATCGTTGTCAATTTTGTTTTTAACGTTCTTACTGTTGCCAACAGTCAAATTAAAAAATGACTGTTGGGAAACGGCCATGTTTTGCAAAATCGCCATTTCGGCCTACCCCCTTAAGAAAATAGCCCCCCATCCCTAATAATTGATAATTTACAATTTTAACCTTTTAAAAACTATAAATAATTCCCCTTCTTCTTCATTGTTTCCTCACAATTTGCTCTCTTACTACCCTAATTCTCTCTGATAATATTGCTTATTTCTCTTAAATTCACAATTACTTATTATTTCAAGTTTCATCAAATATTTACTTTAGTCGCTACAAAATTATAATTATCAAATATCAAGTATTTAAGTGAAGTGTGCTATCAATATTCAATATCATCGAATATCAAGTATCAGTCTATCAACTGAAGTTTGATATCAAATTTAGTGCGGCATCCAAAATCTCGGTACACCCGTTCCATCTTTTTCTCTTCTTCGGTGTATATTTTTATTTTATTATTTAAAATTATTAATTTAATTTCTTAAGTTAATTTACATAATGGATATATTTAGAGCAGCCAAAAAAGTGTGTACTAGTAGGGGTGGTAGTAGTAAGAGTAAAACTTCTATAAAATCAAGAGGTAGTGCTGGTTCTTCTAGTAGTTTTACACATATTTCTAAAAGTTCACCTGAAAATTTAAAATTAGATTATGAGAAACTTCAAGAAATTATGGTATAGATGATAATTTAGATGATATTCAATCACCTGATAATCTTGAAACACCACTAGCTAAACTTGATAATGCTAGTCAAACTCAAAATACCAGGGGTGGAGGTCGTGATAATACAGGTAGGCCTCCCCTCCCTATAAGGAGGAATCGAAGATTAAGAAGTAAGTGTTGGATTTTTTTGAAAGACTAGAAGAGGATAAAATTTATGTAAGATGTCAAACTTGTAAGGAAGTTTATAAACATGAGACCGGAGGTAAGCAAGGGGGAACGGGTCAACTTCGTAGGCACATGATAGATAACCACCCTATTGCATGAGATGCTGATGAGGAAGGTGGAAAAAAAAACTTAACCCGGGTACTGGCGGTTTAATAGGTTAATACGATATAGCGAAAGATCGAACGAATTAACTAAAATAATTATTTTAGGTTGTTTACCTTTTAGTTTTGATGCTTCACCATATCTACTTATATACAATGAGTTTGTAACCCTTTGTTTAGAGGTATTCCTAGAAGAACTTGTAGAGATGATATCTTTCAATTTTTTGGACAATATCAAACATATATCCATTATTTGTTCGCCAGTATTTCTTGTAGAGTTTCTCTTACTTATGATATTGGTCGTGATGTTAATGAGAATGATTATTTGACTGATACATGCCATTGGATAGATGATAATTTTTGTATGCAAAAACGTATTATTGCTTTTAAATATGATGAAGATCAGTCATACTGGTGCGTTTATAAGTAGCACTATCCACGAAGTTGCTATATTTTACAATCATTCAGAAAAAGTTTTGTGTATGTCATTTGATAATGCTTCTAACAACAATTCTGCTATTACAATATTAAAATTTCATCTACATCCACCACTTCCTGACATATTTTATGTTAGGTGTGCATGTCATAGTTACAATTTAATTGTGAAGAGTGGCCTTGAATTATCTAGAGATGAGATCACTTTAGTTAGAAGAGATGTTGGTGTACTTCAAAAAAAAATAAAAAATAGAAGTGCTAGATTAAACGCATTTAAGGAAAAATGTGTACAATATGGACTAAAACCAAGACTCATGCCTGAAGAAATAGTTACTAGGTGGAATTGTACTTATTTATTCTTAAGATGCTGTCATAAATATAAAATGCCTATAACTGAAGTTGCTAATTCTCATTGTATCGATTCTAACCAGTTACTAGGTGGAATTGTACTTATTTATTCTTAAGATGCTGTCATAAATATAAAATGCCTATAACTGAAGTTGATAATTCTCATTGTATCGATTCTAACCATTTGTTAACGTCTAGAACTTGGGATGTCATCGAAGATGTTATAAAATTTTTCCAAATTTTTTATGTGACTACACTTGAGTTTTCTGGAGCTTATTATCCTACTATTGTAAATGGTTTAGTTCATATTGCTGAAATTTCTATTTTACTCCATAATTTGAAGAAGAAAGAAGGATATTATTCTATTGTTGAATCTATGCTAGATAAATTTAAAAAAATATTTCTACCCAATTCCACCTATTTACCTAATTGGTGCTATTTTAAACCCTTCTATCAAAATGGCCACTTGTCGCCAATTAATCATTGTTTTATATGTTTATATGGATATTGGACCAACTAAAACCTCTGAGGTTCAAACTTGTATTTCTGATCTACAAAAACATTTACAAACTTTATATAGTTATTATGCTAATGTTGTTGATGCTTCTGCTGCTGTACATACAAATATTCTGTGATGAACCAAAGGGTCATCTTATGATTTAAGACCCCATTCCGAGCTCATTAGTCTTAAGAGGATTAATTTTAAATTACCTGGATTTGCGTGCGCAGTCCGAGCGTGAAACCGAAAAAGCTTTTATGTGGAAATATGAGAAATAACAAATTTTAGAGTTAAAATTTAGTTTAGTTGACTTTGGTCAACATTTCGAGCAAACGGACTCGAATCCATGTTCCGACGATCCCGGAAGGTCCGCAGTAAAAATATGGGACTTGGGCATATACCCGGAATTGAATTCGGAGGTCCCTAGCCTTAGAAAATAATTTTTGAAGAAAATTATTGTGCTGGTTTTTACAGGAAATAAATAAATAAAATTATGTTTGAAATCATTGGTATCGGGCCCGTATTTTGGTTACAGAGCCCGAAACTAGTTTGTTATGATATTTAAGTCTTATCTGTGAAATTTGATGAGAATCAGAGTTGATTTGACGTGATTCGGACGTCCTGTTGAATAGTTAGAAAATTTGTGTGTTCTTGAGAAAATCATGAGTTTTGAGGTTGAATTCGTAGTTTATGGTGTTATTCTGATGACTTGATCGAACGAACAAGTCCGTATGGTATTTTTTGACTTGCGTGCATGTTTGGTTTGGAGCCCCGAGGGATCGGGTGAGTTTCAGGTAGGCTACAAAGTGTTTAGACTTAAAAAAAAATGCACAACTGATATCTAGTGTTGGCAGGCCTCTGATCTCGTAAATGCAAGATTCTGGCCGAATTTGCGAAGGCCCCTTATGTCGCAAATGCGACATTTTTTTTGTCGCAAATGCGATGGCTGCTAAAATTCGAAGGGTTCGCAATTGCGAACCCCTGATCACAAATGCGATAACCGTAGCATGTTAAAACAGATTTTAGACGGGATTTTCACCCCTTTTTCAATTCTCTCAAACCCTAAACCTCCATAGGCGATTTTTCAAAGACCCAAACTTCTCCAAATCATTGGTAAGTGATCTCTAACTAATTCCATTCATTCCTTAACAACTTTTAAAAAGATTTCAACCAAAACTCTAGAGTTTTCATGGTAAGAATTGGGATTTTTGGGCATAACTTAGGAATTTCAAAATTTGGGAATTTAGACCTCGAATTGAAGTCGGATTCGAAAACCAATTATATATCCGGGCTCAGGGGAGAATGGGTAAACGGGTTTTGGTTCGAATCTTAAGTTTAGACCAAGCGACCTGGGGTCGATTTTTGTAGTTTGATAAGAAAACATAGGAAAACCATAGTTTTTCAATAAAGTTGATTTCTTTAAGCAAAAATTGATGACATTGAACTAATTGTGATTAGATTCGAGCGGGTTAGAGGCAAATTCTAAAGGAAAAACCGTGCTTGGTTAACCTTGACTTGAGGGAACGGGAATCCCCAACTTAAATGCTATGTGAATTTGCATGTGTGTGGTGTATAATCGAGGTGACGAGTATCTATGTACCACCAAATTATTTGTTGAACATGATCCCTTCCTTATTTCCAATTTATTTGATTCCTGGCTTAATTGTTTTATGATCATTGTGCCTCCATGTCTAATTGTTTTCATCGACTTGTTGTTAAGTATTGTCCCAAGTATTTTGGAAGAGTTGGTTGTTCCCTTGGTTTCATTGTGGTACATAAAGATTGAAGTGGATGTCAGTGTTTTTACGATACATATATATTCTGGTTGGTTTCATTGTGAAATGAGTGAAGTTCATGAGTTGTACAACTTTCTGTTTACAATTGTTTTAAAAAATAATATTGTGAAAGGCTTTGACCTGAATAGTGAATATTTTTATAAATAAAGTGATATGATATGCCTGATGGGAGCGGGTTGCACGCCGCAACAAGGAGTGATAAGGGTGGACAGGTGGGATCGGGTTGCACCCCGCAACAGGAGAAATATGTGATATATAGAGGGAGGAGCAATAATGGTGGACAGGTGGGAGCGGGTTGCGCGCCGCAACAAGGAGTGATAAGGGTGGACAGGTGGGATCGGGTTGCACCCCGCAACAGGAGAAATATGTGATATATATAGGGAGGAGCAATAATGGTGGACAGGTGGGAGCGGGTTGCGCGCCGCAACAAGGAGCAATAAAGAAGTACATTTATGTTTTATTGATTTTTAAACACAAAGATTTGAAAACCTACTGTTTTACTTTACTGTTTTTCATATTATGCATTGACTGTCATTTTAAAGTGAATTGGGAAATTTGAAAACTTGTGTGAGAATTGGTTATAACTGAGACCTGGAAAACGTGGCTGAGTTATTTTATTTATTGCTATAGATTATTGTTTTGTTTTGTTTAGAATTTATTTTTTTCTTTATTTTATATTGTTCACAGGTTATATTGTAAATGCCCCCCGTAGCCTCGTCACTACTTCGTCGAGGTTAGGCTCGACATTTACTCAGTACATGGGGTCGGTTGTACTGATACTATACTCTGCACTTCTTGTGTAGATCTAGGTACCAGTCAGAGTTAGGAGATAGTAGTAGCTGACATTATTCGCTCGAAGACACGAGGTAGATCTGCTGGCGTCCGCAGATTCCTGGAGGCTTTTCCTTATAGCTATTTACTGTTTTATCTCATTCAAAACAGATACATATTTTTTTAGCTCATTTATTTTGTAGTATTCTTTAGTAGTTCGTGAATTGTGATACCAGACCCTGGGTAGTTATATATTTAGCTTGTGGGTCAGTTTATTCATTCGGTTATTATTCATGAAGTTATTCATTGGAAAATATTAGATTCAGTATTCATTTTTAAATTGTTCTATTATGTTTAAGTAAAGTTTCAAAAGAAAAGGTTAGTTAAGTTCTAACATCTACTTTCCTAGCAAGTGTGGTGTTAGGCGCCATCACAATTTCGAGGGTTGGAAATTTGGGTCGTGACAAGTTGGTATTAGAGTACTAGGTTTCCTAGTTCTCACAATTCGCGAACAAGCATAATAGAGTCTAAGAGATCGGTACAGAGACACATGTACTTATCTCTCAGAGGCTATAAAGTTAGGAACAAACTCGTTTTTATTTCTACTCTATCGTGTGATTCTTGTTATCTCGAATACTGATTGGAGTTTTCTATTGTCTCGCAGATGGCGAGAACACATGCTTCCTCTTCTGCCGACCAACAATCAGGTCCAGCAGCAGCAACAACTCCTACTAAGGGTAGAGGACGAGGCCAATGCCAGAGGCCGAGGCAGGGGCAGGACTCAGCCCATTTCTTAGACAACAACCCCAACTACGAAGCCCCAAATAGAGATTAATGAGGGGGTTCCCGCTCAGACCATTCCAGCGGGACCAACTCAGGTCGCAGAGGGGTTTATTGCTACCCCGGTGCTTCAGGATGCTTTGATCCGATTAGTGGGCCTTATGGAGAGCGTAGCTCAGCAAGGCACACTCCCCGTGGCAGCAACCGTATCTCAGGCTGGAGCAAGGGTCCAGACTCCTACTACCCACACTCCTAATCAGACTACTCCTCAGGTTCAGACCCAAGTAGCTAATCCGATTGGGGTAATTCAGCCAGCTGCTGCAGCGCCGCTTGTTGATGGGGTAGCTATGTCTACCGATGCTTTGTGGAGATTGGATAGGTTCATTAAGCTATTTCCTGTTCATTTCAGTGGTGATACTTCAGAGGACCCTTAGGAATATCTAGATAGTTGTCATGAGGTTCTACGGAATATGGGAATTTTGGAGACCAATGGGGTCGATTTCGGTGCTTTTCAGATGACTTGTTACGCCAAGAAATGGTGGAGGGATTATTCGTTGAATAGACCAGCTGGGTCACATGCTTTGACTTGGGATCAATTTTCACACCTGTTTTTGGAGAAGTTTTTGACTGTTACTATTAGAGAGGAGAATCGTCGTCAGTTTTAGTGACTTTAGTAGGGCAACATGACTGTCACCCAGTATGAGAACCTCTTTGTGGATTTGGATAGACATGCTACTCTTTTGTTGCCCACTAAGAGAGAGAGAGAGAGAGAGTCAGTAAGACGATTTATTGAGGGCCTTGCTCAGCCCATCCGGTTGTAGATGACCAAAGAGATAGGAACCGAGATTTCTTTTCAAGATGCGGCCAATGTGGCCAGGAGAGTTAAGAAGGTTCTTGGGATGGGAGGTCAGGGGTCAGACAAAAGACATCGCCATTCCGGTGGATTCAGTGGTTCCTCATATGGAGGCGGGGTTAATTTCAGCAGAGGCCATTCTTCCAAGCCATTTCATTCAACACTTCAGGCTTCACATGGTACTGCAGGTGGTCGTGGTTCTTATATGCCTCCTTCTACTCAGACAGTCTACAACGCACCATCAACTCCTATCAGAGAACCTCCTTTGCAGAGTTATTATCGAGGTCAACCGGTTTGTCAGGGTCAATCTTCATATCAAGATGGATTCTTTGAGTGTGGTGAATACGAGCATATTCGGAGAGCTTGTCCGAAATATTCCGGTAATCAGCTTCAGTATCAGGGTTCTCGTGCTATTGTTCCGGCACCAGCTGTAGCACCACCTGCCTAGACAGCTAGGGGTAGGGGTAGATAGATATAGGGGCCAGGTTGTTAGAGATGGAGGTCAGGCCTCTACGGGTGGAGGACAGCCCACTAGAGGTGGAGGTCTGCCTATCAGAGGTCCTCCTAGAGACATAGTTCAGGGTGGTGGAGCCCAACCCTGACTGTATGCATTCCCAGCTAGACCTGAGGCAGAGTCCTCCGATGCTGTTATTAGAGGTATCATTTCAGTTTGCAATATAAATGCCTTAGTTTTGTTTGATCCAGGGTCTACTTATTCTTATGTGTCATCATATTTTGCCTCATATTTGGTTGTACCCCGCGATTCCTTGAGTGTTCCTGTTTATGTGTCTATGCTGGTGGGGGATGCTATTATGGCAGATCGTTTGTATCGTTCGTGTATAATAGTTATTGAGGGTCTTGAAATTAATGTAGACCTTTTGCTTCTTGACATGGTCGATTTTGATGTTATATTGGTCATGGATTGGTTGTCACCTTATTATGCCATCTTGGACTGTCACGACAATACAGTTACGTTAGCCTTGCTAGGGTTGCCTCGATTAGAGTGGAAAGGGACTCCTGTTCATTCTCCCAACAGAGTGATTTCTTATGCCAAGGCTCGTCGCATGGTAGAGAAGGGGTGTTTGGCCTATTTGGCTCATATACGTGATTCTGATGGTGAAGTGTAATGACCCAATCGGTCATTTTGCGTTATAGAACTCCGTTCCCCTAAATGAAACTTCCCGTAGCAGCTTATTGTGATTTATGACTTGCGGGGATGGGTGGTTCGGGATTCAGAAGTTTTTTGAGTGGTATAGGAACACTTAGTTCCTTAAGGTCGGCCTTTTTGGCCAAGTTTGACTTTGGTCAACATTTTGAGTAAACAACCTCGAAATCGAGTTTTGATGGTTCCGGTAGCTTTGTATGATGATTTCGGACTTAGGCGTATGTTCGGAATGGGTTTTGGATGACCCGGGAGCGTTTCGGCGCCCAATATCGAAATAAGGGTTTCCTGAAGTTTAAAATTTGGTTTGAAACGTGTTTTTGTTTTATCGAGGTCCGAACGAATTCTGAGACTAGGAATATTTCCGTTATGTCATTTATGACTTTCCTGCAAAATTTGGTGTCATTCCGAGTAGTATAGGTCGGTTCGGCGCATTGTTATCGAATTCAAGAACTTGAAGTTCTCAAGTTTTGATTCCATGGGTTTTAAGGTGTGATTTTGTGTTTTAACATTGTTTTGAGTGTACCGAAGGCTAGAGCGAGTCCGTATTGTGGTTTAAGACTTGTTGGTATATTTGGACGGGGGCTCGGGTGGGCCTAGGTGCCTCTCGGACACCAAATGAGGTCAAAACCCAGCTGAAAAAGCTGCTGGTGCACCTGTTCTGGTGTGACGCAGGTGCGGTTGCCCAGTCGCAAGTGCGGGACCTCTCCTGCAGTCCCATCCTCATAGGTGCAACCCCCAGCGGGTAGCCCATTTCTCGCAGGTGCGGACAAAGTTTCGCAGGAGCGGAGCCGCAAATGCGGTCTCCTCTCCGTAGGTGTGGGCCCAGGCCTCCTCGTCCATTTTCGCAGGTGCGAGCCTTTGCTTGCAGGTGCGGTCCTTGAGCCGCAGGCGTGGAACCACTGTTAGGCAGTGTGTTTCTTTAAAACACAGGATTCTTCATTGTTTCCTCATTGTTTCCTCCATTAAAAGACTTTGAGAGCTTGGAAAAAGGACTCCACGACCCAACCACTGAGAGGTAAGTAAATTCTACCCCAAAGTCAGTTTAGTTCATGAATTTTTAGCTAAATTAATCTTCTAAATTAGTGAAAATCAAGAACTGGGTAGTAACCTAGGGCTTTCGAGAAAAATTAGGGAATTACCCGTCAATTACTATGAAATCAAGTAAAAATCATGTATTGACAATCCTTAGGTTATGTGTGAGTGTTTCCTTCGTGAATTTTCGGAATTCGAGAGTGCGGGCTCGGTGGCGAACTTTGGAATTTCTTCAAAAATGATGAATTTACTAATTAAATAGGGGGATTTCCATACTTTAAGCATAAATTGATGTATTTGTATAACATTTGGCTAGTTTCGAGTCCTCAGATCTAGAGTTCGGAGTTTCGGGCGCATTCTTGACCCGGAAAGTAGGCTCGACACGAGGTGAGTCTCCTTTCTAACCTTGTAAGAGGGAATTGTCCCCATAGGTAATTATACATGATTTAAATGTCGTTATTTGTGGGGGCTACGCACGCACGAAGTGACGAGAGTCCGTGTGTAGCTACTATTATGCCATGTCGGGTAGTTTTAGGACTCACGAGCATGCTTTTATGTGCCTTACATGTACCCCTAAATGTATTTTGAGTAGCTTATTACCCTTGAATTAGCATGAGAATATTAGGAAGTTACGTTCAAAATTTCAGATGCTAAGTTCTTGATTACAAGTATAATTCTATTGAATTCCTGGATTTCCTGATAATTCTGTGTATGTTTACGAGCACCCGCGTCGCATGTATGATTCGCGAGCGCGGTAGCCTTACTATTACGTCAACCGCGTTGCATGTTTGATTCGCGAGAAGGGTAATATATTCATCTATGGTTCGAGTCGTTACATTTATTTTCGCGACGCTTCGGCGGTACGCTTCGACATACTATGTGCTGTATATTTTGACTGAGAGTCTCGTTGTTATCATATAAAATGCTTCATGTGAAAAGGAAAAGTTAGTTTATTTTTTTTACTAGCGTGATCTGACATGCAGAGGAAAATGGTAAATTTATACTTGATATTTTCATGTCTTGTGATTTCTGGAACTGCTATCCCTGCATGGTCTTCATTCACTTATATTATTACATCTTGACCCTAGTAAGTATCACGTCGACCTCTCGTCACTACCTCTTCGATATTAGAAGGGATACTCACTGGGTACATATTTGTTTATATGTACTCATGCTACACTTCTGTACTTAATTGTACAGGTTCTGAGGCAGGTGCATCTGGTTATCTGACCGGAGTGCGATCTTGAGAGCATACTCTGTACCCGACTCCACGGTGAGCTTCTCCCCTTGGCGTATCTCAGCAACACTTTGGAGTTGTCTTTTGTTATTTCTGTCTATTTCCTTTAGACAGTGGCACGATTATTCTATCATATTTTGTATATCCTACTAGTCCGCCCGTAGACTTGTGACACTAGGTCCTGGCACACGTAGTAGATATTATACTTTTGGCACTGTATTCATTATTTACGGTCCTTTTGGTTGTGTTGATTTGAGTTGGCTAAGTTATATGTTTTCACCTTACAATTCTTTAACCTTAAAATTTGGCAAGTCTTGGAACAATTTATCAAGTAAGGAAATCTCGTTAGTAACACGGGTATTGGCTTGCCTGAACCCGGCGTTGGGCGCCATCACGACCTGAGTTAGGATTTTGGGTCATGACATGAAGTTTCTTCGATAGATTCGATGCCTATTGTTCACAAGTTTCTCGAGGTGTTTCCTGCAGACCTGCCGGGGATGCCACCCGATAGGGATATTGACTTTTGCATCGATGTGGCTCATGTCACTCAGCCTATTTCTATTCCTCCATACCAGATGGCCTCACTAAAATTGAAAAAATTGAAAGAGCAGTTGCAATACTTGCTTGATAAGGGCTTCATTAGACCTAGTGTCTCCCCTTGGGGTGCACCAATTTTGTTTGTGAAGAAGAAAGATGGATCTATGAGAATGTGTATAGACTACCGACAGTTGAATAAAGTCATCGTCGGGAATAAATATCCATTGACGAGAATTGATTATTTATTCGATCAACTACAAGGTGCCAGGGTGCTTTTGAAAATTGATTTGAGGTCGATGTTAGGGCAGCTGATGTCCCTAAGATAGCCTTTCGGACGAGGTATGTGCACTATGAATTTCTGGTGATGTCTTTTGGCTTGACTAATTCTCCAGCAGCCTTTATGGACCTAATGAATCGAGTTTTCAAGCCTCATCTGGATTATTTCGTAATTGTGTTCATTGATGATATTCTGATATACTCCCGCAGCCGAGAGGAGCATGAACAGCACCTTCGGATAGCGCTCCAAACTTTGAGGGATAATCAGTTGTATGCAAAGTTTTCAAAGTGTGAGTTCTGGTTGGATTCGGTAGCTTTCTTGGGTTATATCGTATCAACATAAGGTATTCAAGTAGATCCTAAGAAGATAGAGGCAGTCAAGAACTGGCCTAGACCCACTTCAGCCACGAAAATCAGGAGCTTCTTGGGTTTGGCGGGTTACTACCGTCGTTTTGTGGAGGGGTTTTCATCTATATCAGCCCTAATGACTATATTGACTCAGAAAGGTTCCCCATTCAAATGGTCGAACCAATGTGAGGCGAGCTTTCAAAAGCTCAAGAAAGCCTTGACTTCAGCACCGGTGTTGGTGTTACCATCATGTTCAGGATGTTTCACGGTATATTGTGATGCTTCCCATGTTGGGCTTGGAGTGGTATTGAGGTATGAGGGCAGGGTGATTGCATATGCGTCTCGGCAGTTGAAGGTTCATGAGAAGAATTATCCTGTCCATGTTTAGGAGTTGGCCGCCATTGTTCACGCATTGAAGATTTGGAGGCACTATCTTTATGGTGTGCCATGTAAGTTTTCACGGATCATTGCAGCCCAGTACTTTTTCAAGAAAAATGATCTTAATTTGAGGCAGCAGAGATGGTTAGAGTTATCAAAAGATTATGATGTCACTATATTGTATCATCCCGGGAAGGCCAATGTGGTGGCTGATGCATTGAGTAGGAAGGAAGTGAGTATGGGCAGCCTTGCATTTATTCCAGTCCGTGAGAGTCTGTTAGCTTAAGATGTTCAGACTTTGGCTAATCAGTTCGTAAGGTTGGATATTTCTCCCAACAGTGTTCTAGATTGTACAGTCGCTCGGTCTTCTTTATTCGAGCGTATCATAGATCGGCAGGATGATGACCCGCATTTGACGGTCCTTAGGGACACAATTCGGAACGGTGATGCCAAGAAGGTTACTGTTGGTGATGACAGTGTTTTGAAGATGCAAGGTCGTATATGTGTGCTTACTATTGATGACCTTCGTGAGTTGATCCTTGAGGAGGCTCACAGTTCTAAGTATTCTATTCATCCGGGTGCTGCCAAAATGTACCAGGACCTACGACAGAACTATTGGTGGAGAAGGATGAAAAAGGACATTGTTGCTTATGTGGCTTGTTGTTTGAATTGTCAATAGGTAAAGTATGAGCATCAGAGACCCGGTGGGTTACTTCAGTAGATAGAGATCCCTGAGTGGAAGTGGGAGCGTATCACTATGGACTTCGTTGTTGGACTCCTACGGACACGGAGGAAGTTCGATGCCATTTGGGTTATTGTGGATAGGCTGACTAAATCACCACATTTCATTACAGTGGCAAGTACTTATACTTCAAAGAGGTTGGTAAAGATATATATGCGAGAGATTGTTCACCTTCACGGTGTGCCCGTGTCTATCATTTCTGATCGGGGTACACAGTTTACCTCGCACTTTTGGAGGGCAGTTCGGCGTGAGTTGGGCACATGGGTTGAGTTGAGCATAACATTCTATCCACAGACGGACGGGCAGTCCGAGCGTTAGTTGTGCAATTTTTTCTAAGTCTAAACACCCCGTAGCCTACCCGAAACTCACCCAAGCCCTCGGGACTCCAAACCAAACATGCACGCAAATCTAAAAATACCATACGGACTTGCTCGTACGATCAAATCATCAGAATAACATCAAAAACTACGAATTCAACCTCAAAACTCATGATTTTTCTCAAGAACGCTCAAATTTTCTAACATTGTCAACCGGACGTCCGAATCACGTTAAATCAACTCCGATTCTCATCAAATTTCACAAATAAGACTTAAATATCATAACAAACTTGTTCCGGGCTCTGAAACCAAAATACGGTCCCGATACCAATGATTTCAAACATAATTTCTTTACTTTATTTCCAGTAAAACACAACACAACAATTTTCTTCAAAAAGTGTTTTCTAAGGCTAGGGACCTCGGAATTCAATTCCGGGCATATATGCCCAAGTCCCATATTTTACTGTAGACCTCCCGGGATCGTCGGAACACGAATCCAGATCCGTTTTCTCAAAATGTTGACCAAAGTCAACTAAAACCAAATTTTAACTCTAAAATTTGTTATTTCTCATATGTCCACATAAAAGCTTTCCGGTTTCACGCCTGAACTGTGCATGCAAATCGAGATAACTAAAATTAGTCTTTTTCAGGCTAATGAGCCCAAAATGGGGTCTTAAATCATAAGATGACCCTTTGGGTCATCACAATCTTCACCTCTAAAACAAACGTTCATCCTCGAACGGACAAAGAAAATTACCTAAACTAGCAAACAAGTGTGGATATCTACTCTACATGTCCAACTCGGACTCCCAAGTAGCTGCCTCAACAAGAAGACCTTTCCACTGCACTCGAAGTAAAGGATACTTCTTTGACCTCAACTGGCGAACATGTCGGTCTAGAATGGCTACCGACTCCTCCTCATAAGTCAAGTTTTTGTCCAATTGGACAGAACTAAAATCTAACACGTGGGACGGGTTACCATGATATTTCCGGAGCATAGACACATGGAACACCGGATGAACTGAGGATAAACCTGGAGGCAACGCAAGTCTATAAGCTACCTCCCCCACTCTATCAAGAATCTCAAATGGCCCGATATACCAAGGTCTCAACTTACCTTTCTTCCCAAATCTCATAACACCCTTCATGGGCGATACCCGAAGTAATACTCTCTCTCCAACCATAAATACCACATCACGACCCTTACGGTTGGCATAACTCTTTTGCCTAGATTGAGCTGCACAAAGTCGATCCCAAGAACCTCTAAAGTCAATAACACAAGCGCGGAACATATCCTCCAAGATCTGGGATATCTGGTGTTGGCAGGCCTCTGATCTCGCAAATGCGAGATCAGGCTTCGCAAATGCGAAGACCTGGGCCAGCCTCAGATCTCGCAAATGCGAGATTCTTGCCAAATTTGCGAAGGCCCCTTATGTGGTAGACATATTTTTGTCGCAAATGCGATGGCTGCTAAAATGCGAAGGGTTCGCATTTGCGAACCCTTGATCGCAAATACGATAACCGCAACTTGTTAAAACAGATTTCAGACGGGATTTTCACCCCTTTTACAATTCTCTCATACCCTAAACCTCCATAGGCGATTTTCTAAAGACCCAAACTTCTCCAAATCAATGGTAAGTGATCTCTAACTAATTTCTTTCATTCCTTGGGATTTTTGGGTAGAACTTAGGAATTTCAAAATTTGGGAATTCAGACCTCGAATTGAGGTCGGATTCGAAAACCAATTATATATCCGGGCTCAGGGGAGAATGGGTAAACGGGTTTTGGTCCGAATCTTAAGTTTAGACCAAGCGACCTGGGGTCGATTTTTGTAGTTTGATAAGAAAACATAGGAAAACCATAGTTTTTCAATAAAGTTGATTTCTTTAAGCAAAAATTGATGACATTGAACTAATTGTGATTAGATTCAAGCGGGTTAGAGGCGAATTCTAAAGGAAAAGCCGTGCTAAAGTAGTGATTTACTTGTGAGATTGAGGTAAGTGCTTGGTTTAACCTTGACGTGAGGGAATAGGAATCCCCAACTTAAAGGCTATGTGAATTTGCATGTGTGTGGTGTATAGGGGAGGTGACGAGTATCTATGCACCACCAAATTATTTGTTGAACATGATCCCATCCTTATTTCCAATTTATTTTATTCCTAGTTTAATTGTTTTATGATCATTATGCCTCCACGTCTAATTGTTTTCGTTGACTTCTTGTTAAGTATTGTCCCAAGTATTTTGGAAGAGTTGGTTGTTACCTTGGTTTCATTGTGGTACCTAAAGATTGAATAGGATGACAGTGTTTTTACGATACATATATATTCCTGTTGGTTTCACTGTGAAATGATAATTGATTAAGTTCATGAGTTGTACAACTTTCTGTTTACAATTGTTGAGGAAAAACATATTGTGAAAGGCTTTGACCTGAATTGTGAAACTTTTTATAAATAAAGTGATATGATATGTCTGGTGGGAGCAGGTTGCACGCCGCAACAAGGAGTGATAAGGGTGGACAGGTGGGATCGGGGTGCCCGCCGCAACATGAGAAATAAGGGTGATATATATAGGGAAGAGAAATAAGGGTGAACAGGTGGGAGCGGGTTGCGCGCCGCAACAAGGAGCAATAAGGGAGGAAATTTATGTTTTACTGATTTTTAAACACAAAGATTTGAAAACCTATTGTTTTACCTTACCATTTTTCATATTATGCATTTACGGTCATTTTAAAGTGAATTGAGAAATTTGAAAACTTATGTGAGAATTGGTCATAGCTGAGACCTGGAAAAGGTGGCTGAGTTATTTTATTTATTGCTACAGATTATTGTTTAGTTTAGTTTAGTTTAGAATTTCTTTCTTGCTTTATTTTATATTGTTCACAGGTTATATTGTAAATGTCCCCTTAGACTTGTCACTACTTCGTCGAGGTTAGGCTCGACACTTACTCAGTACATGGGGTCGGTTGTACTGATACTACACTCTGCACTTCTTGTGCATATCTAGGTACCGACCAGAAGTAGAAGATAGTAGTAGCTGACATTATTCGCACGAAGACACGAGGTAGATCTGCTGGCGTCCGCAGATTCCTGGAGTCTTCTCCTTATTAGCTATTTACTGTTTTATCTCATTCAAAACAGATACATATTTCTTTCTGCCCATTTATTTGTAGTATTCTTTAGTAGTTCGTGAATTGTGACACCAGACCCCGGGTAGTTATATATTTAACTTGTGGTTCATTTTATTCATTCGGTTATTATTCATGAAGTTATTCATTGGAACATATTAGATTCAATATTCATTTTTAAATTGTTCTATTATGTTTAAGTAAAGTTTCAAAAGAAAAGGTTAGTTAAGTTCTAACATTGGCTTGCCTAGCAAGTGTGGTGTTAGACGCCATCACAATTTCGAGGGTTGGAAATTTGGGTCGTGACAAGTTGGTATCAGAGCACTAGGCTGCCTAGGTCTCACAATTCACGAACAAGATTAATAGAGTCTAAGAGATCGGTACGGATAATGTTTACTTATCTCTTAGAGGCTATAAAGTTAGGAACAAACTCATTTTTATTTCTATTTTATCGTGCGATTTTTGTTATCTCGAATATTGATTAAACTCTTCTATTCTCTCGCAGATGGAGAGAACACGTGCTTCCTCTTTCGCTGACCAACAATACGGCCCAGCTGTCGCAACAGCTCCTACTAGGGGCAGAGACCGAGGCAGGGGCAGGACTCAGCCTATTGCTAAGATAGAAACCCCAGCTGCGGAGCCCCAGATAGATATTAATGAGGGGGTTCTAGCTCAGACCGTTCCATCGGGACCAACTTAGGTCCCAAAGGGGTTTATTGCTACCCCGGTGCTTCAGGATGCTTTGGTCCGATTAGTGGGCCTTATGGAGAGCGTAGCCCAGACATGCACACTCCCCGTGGCAGCTGCCGTGTCTCAGGCTGGAGGAGGGGTCCAGAATCCTGATACCCACACTCCTGATCAAGCTACTCCTCAGGTTCAGACCCCAGCAGCTAATCTGGTTGTGGTAATTCAACTAGTTGCTGCAGCGCCGCTTGTTGATGGGGCAGCTATGTCCATCGATGCTTTGTGGAGATTTTACTGGTTCATTATGCTATTTCCTGTTCATTTCAGTGGTGCTACTTTAGAGGACCCTCAGGAATATCTAGATAATTGTCATGAGGTTCTATGGAATATGGGCATTTTGGAGACCAATGAAAATATTACTCCCTCCGGTTCACAAGAAGTGACCAGTTTCCTTTTTTATTTTTGTCCAAAATAAGTGTCTAGTTATGTAATCAAGAAAGAATTCAATTTGTTTTTACAAAAGAACCCCTATGTACATATCCCTAAAAAGTTTTCTTACTCCTCACATTAAATGTTTAATTAAGGGTAGTTTAGTCATAGTAGGTATTTTATTTATAGAATTTAGTATTTTCTTAATGGGCGTGCTAAAAACAAATTGGTCACTTATTGTGAACAAGAAGGAGTATTTATTATTCAATGAAAATATAAAATGAAAGCCTTCGGAGTTGATCCTTACATATTGCCTATTGGTGTTATTAAATATTATTTTGTAGCCACTTACTTTCAAATTTCAATTTTAAAATTCAAAATTCAAAGTTTAATTCTAAGCGCAAATTCTAACTTCTAAGCTGTAAAAGTTTGCAAACACTCAAGTATCAATAACATTGTATACGAAAAACAAAATATACTTTAAAATAAAAAATAAATAACTTGGCCCGGTCTGGAGCTGTTAAGACCTAACCTGGACGAGCAATAATGAAATCGGAATTTCCAAGCCCATTACCAACCTGTTTACCCAACCCACTAACCAACCCGAAACAATAACTTGACAGGCTGTTCTTTTTCGTGTCCAGTCCGGACCAGCCCGTCCGATTAACACCCATACTTTAAAGTCGATAAAGCCACCGCACAAGGGGATCGTGATTAAGAGGCGTGATGTACGTTTGCTCTATTACCGAGGAGACGCTCGAGGCCATTCGAGAGTACTAGGGGTGTTTGTCGATTGGTACGGTATGGTATTTAGACATTTCGATTTCGTATTTTCGGTATTTGGTTTCTACAAATGTTATAGCAATACCGTACCTAATTAAATTCGGTATGGTTCTGTTTTTCTCCGTTCCGTTTCAGTTTATTCGATTAAGTAACTTCAATTTATTTGATTTGAGTACTAGCTAGTGCATAAATTCTATAATATTCGTAATTAAAGTACTTAAAAGTATAAAACTAAAAATGTTTGTCGACAAAAGTTTTGTCCAAAATCAGCTAATATCAACCCTTAGAGTTAATTGATGAACTTACAGAATAAAAGAAAGTAAAAGTTTAGATTTTTTAAATGTTTATGTTATAAATTTTAACGTGTGTATTGTGTAATATAATATATATTTTGGTATTGTATCGGTATTTCGGTATTTCATTATAAAATACTAAATACCATACCTAATACCATTATTTTTAAAACTTAAACAAAATACCATACCGAATACCAAAAAATTAAATACCAAATACAAAAATTTTCGTTTTCGATACGGTAATTCGGTATTTACCAAATTATGCATAGCCCTAGAGAGGACTGTAAGTGGGAAGGCGCAGGCATAATCGTTCCCAGTCCTGACAATGACATCATGACGCACGTGGAAGGATACTTAAGTATTTACACTTACCCATCATTCCCTGTCCTGTCCTATTGATACGGTGGTCCTCGAGTTTTGCAAGAAGTACAAAATTTGCCTCGGCAAGTTTACCTATCCTTTTGGAGGATCGTGACCCTTATCCGTCATTTCGCGAACAATATGGAAGAGCATCGGTTCACGATCAATAACTTGCTATGAATTTACAACACTAAATCTTCCGAGGGGGGTTAGTCAAACTTGCTCGTCGGGAAAAGAAAGTTTCTTTCTCCTTCATAGACGAAGACAGGACCGACGTTGGTAGAAGTGGAACCCAAATCGTAAGTTTAATTCCTCTTAAGTTATCAAAGTCCCTTCTTGTACCTACTTTTCTCATGATATGTTTCATTTGATATACAACTGTCCCTCGAGTCCCCAACGCGTTCCCACATTTTAGGGAGTGGGCCAAGGTTATATGAAAGCAGCTCATATATTCCGAGCCTGAGTGGCGTTAGCTCTCGAATGGCTAGTGGGTGGCTCGTTCTCACGATGAGTATCTTTTCCTGGTTGAATTTTTTTGGTTCATTCTTTATTCTATTATTGTCATTCCTAAGTCCTTATTTCATAGGCTTGCCCAAGACCACCAAACTTCAAAAAATCATCGATGCCGTGACCTCGACCTCGTCTACACAACCCTCCACTTCGTTACAACCCATTACCTAAGCTGCTGCGAAGAAGGAGGAAAAAGCAAAGAAGAAGAAAAGATCCCTTGATTCGGATGCTCATGTGGAGGCCAAGAAGAGAAAAAAGATTGTGCTCAGGGTTAGAAAGAGAACCAAAGAGACTTCGGGCACTCGGGTCCCTAATTCTAAAGCTCTCATCGGTTCAAGGATTTTACCAAGGATGACGAGGACATGGAGTTTGTCATTCACGAGCCGATCGTCCGACCAAGAGTTGGTGGTCCAGAGGGGGATGCTCGTAGGGCTGAATTCTCCTTAGCTCGAGGGCCTGAAGAAGAACGCGTGGCTGCTACTCCACAAGAAGCCCCTTCGGTCCCGAGGAGGGACACCTATGAAAGTGATGTTGTCATCCACATTCAAGATACACTGCGTTGTATGGAGGATATTTCAGATGAAGCTCGGACCACCGAAGAGAAATCGACCGAAACGTCTCGGGCTGTGGATGATGCCCTTAATTAGTTTTTTAGGGGTGTGGATGTCAGCATGTTGGAGGATTACTTTGGATTTGGCCACCTAGAGATCCCGAAAAGGTCGTGTAACTAGGATCAGGTGGGCCGAGTTCGAGCTCAAAGTTCGAGAAGCCGTTTCCCGCCCCAAGTGTGGACTCTGAAAAAAACAAGATGTTCATGTTCACAATACCGTCGGATACTAGCATGTTATCTAGGCCAGTCGGAGTGACCAACTATCTTGGTTCCTTGGTAACTGAAGAAGACCAAGTGAAGATGAACGAGGTAGACAGGACAAGCCTTTTCAACGAGGTTTAGAAGGCGATGAGTCGAGTATACCTTTTTCCCTTTCATCTTAGTGAGTTCTAGTTTCCTTAACGATCTTCTTTCTCTATATCTCAAACCTTGGTGCTTCATCATCAAAGATTCAATTGGCTCAAGGAGCAGGTCCTACAAACAAAGATATACAAAGCTCTTTGTGAGAAGAAGGATTAAGTCCTTAAGGACATGGCCTACCGCTCCGCCGTCCAAGCCGAACTGACGAAAGCCCAGATGGAGGCCTCAAAAGAAAAACAGGACCATGCCCTTCTGGTTGAAAAGGTAAGAGTTCTCAAGATTTATAACGAGAGGCTAAGCGCCAATGGTAACGTCTCAACCTCGCAGGTCCAGGAGAAAATAACTTTGATCCACCAACATAGGTCTGAAATGGACGATGTCAAGGCTTCAACTGATGAGCTTAGAGGCAAAATGGACCGCTGAGCATTGGAGTGGGATGCCACCAAAGAGGACTTGGCATCGACCAAATTGCAACTCTGAGTGATGAAATAAAAAGGTCGACAAATGGTCTCGGCTGAATGAGGAACTCCGAGTGCAACTTTCCTTGGCTGTCGCAGAGCGTGATGCTTTTGGCCAAGAGTTACTACACTGAAGTCCATATTATAGGTGGCTTCGAATGAGGTCTCAGAAGCTCAGGACATGTTGTCCTAGTATAAGGTTAATGTAGAGACAACCGAAGCTCGTATTATAACGAAGACTGAGTATGTGAAGTGGCTATCTCGGAGGGAAGCTCTCAAGGAGATACATGCATGGGATGTCGATGAAGATAAGGCAGCAAATGCCTTAGTTAGATTTATATTTTTTTCTGCACTTGTATGTTTTGTATTCTGGGGCCGTTTTCTCGTGCCTCTATAAATATTTTTGATAAATATAAAAAGTTACCCTTCGGCTATACATCATGTCCTTTAATTTTCTGCATTTTTCTTCTGCTTAGGAATTAGAATATATAACTTGTGTCTCAAACTTAATACATAATCAATGCCTTAGCTTAAATTTTGACATTGCTCAAATCGTTCAACTTCCAAAGCCCGAATAAGGTCCGGGTCAAGCAACTACTCCGAGTTGCGTTGAGTTTGGAGGATCTAACAAAAATGAAATGATGTCTTAAAAACATTCTAATAATTTATCCAGACATAATTAATCTTTGCCGAAGGTGGCCCTTTCCTTCGCCGTGATTTGAAATTGATTGAGTCGATCAGATTGGACATAGTCTTTATAGACTCAAATTATGTAAGGACCTTACTTTTTATATTTACAAACTCAGACGTCTCCGAGTCGTTTATACATCGGGATCAAAGCTCCAATGGCTTTGTACCTTAAGTTGTCCGCGACCTTTCGTATTTAGGCCTGCCTTGTAGGCTCGGTACCCTCGGGGTTTTGTAGCCCTGATTTCCCCGTACGCTTAGGGGTCTTTAGATGATTGGGCACGATCTCGTGGACTCTTACTGCCTTTAGTTTTATGCCTCCGGTTAATAATGACCCGAAGGTTTAGAAGGTTTTGGACCCAATAATTATTCTAAGGGACATAAAGATAACATCACTCATGTAAGGTAAATTTTCTCACTTTATTACTTCAAATGTAGTGTAAATAATTGAAGAAACAAAAACTATCTACCATGGCGAGAATGAACTATCCGGGCACATTTCACTTGATTGTTTGACCCTTACAATGAATCCTATTATTCGAGCCTTGGCTTTTGATGTCAAGAAAAACTTTCTTCGAAAAATCCGAACTCAGATCTTCGAATCTCAATTTAGGGTGTGATAGTCCCCTAATACTTAAGGTCAAATTTTGGGGGCTCGAGTATTGCTGATATGATGCGGAAGTCCCCATTCCCAAATGTTTGACCGATCTTCAAAACTAGAGTAGCGCTCATAGTGTTTCCTCGTTAAAAATCTTGCCGTAAAACCCCCTTCGATAAAAATTGGTCAAAGGAAAAAATAGTGCAACACGTGCTTTCAGACCTAATTCTTGAAGCTGACCTTTATTCAGTACCTGCACAGTTAGTTAAAAGGATAATAAACCTAAAAGAAATTTAGGTATTAATACCTCAGCTGTCACGCCCCAAACCTAGGGAGGCGAGACTAGCACCCGGTGCCTCAGTTAACCGAGCGTACCAACTTGAGACTGAGGGACTCTAAACATACTATGTCATACTTTGGCCATAGGGACAGATTGCAAGACAATTTGTGAAACAAAATATAAAACTGAACGAAGACTAGCTCTGGCTGAACATCAATATAAAGCTGGGTTGACAAGGCCGTCATAACTACTACCAGTGACAAACCAAAAGAAAATATACATACAAGAGCTACAAGCCCAACATACTGCACTAACTAACAAGATATATCTACAAACCTTTACTGATGGATGTGCTATGGTCGGAACTGGACCTCGACCTACCTATACAATCTCTCTCTCTCTCTCTCTCTCTCTCTCTCTTCCCCTAGACCCGGCAACTTCGAGGGACGTGGAGCTTACACATTGTTGATATCCAATTTTTTCCTCATATATTTTCACAAATACATATATATATATATACTTTCAAAATAGTACATATGCATCATCATTTGATTTATAAACACATACAAGCATTTTTCTAATTTTCTATAATTTTAAAAGATTTTTAAATCAACTTATTCCTACAGTTTTATTAGATGAATACTCATTAATTGCATCATGTCACGACCCAGAATCCCAATCCGAGTCGTGATGGCGCCCAACGGCGGGGTTAGGCAAGCCAACAACAATTACACCAAGTGATACCTTTCCCATCTAGTTAAACAGTCAAAGATTCCCAATTTATAACGACAAACATGATACTAACCTTGAGCGGAAGTGAAATCCTAGAAGATATACGCTGAAATAAAATGCATACATAGATATACATCTCAAAACCCAAAAGTATAAATATACACTACGCGTGTGTGCCAGGAACTAGTGTCACGAGTGTCATGGGAAACTACTGAATATACAATGACTACAATATATACAGAGTCTCCGTCTGAATGAAATGAGCGGAGAAATGTAACAAAAGAGCTTCAGGGTCCTGCTAGGAAGTCACCGAGAAAGCAACTCACCGAAAAGTATGACCACGGTATCAATAACCAGCGCCGGCCTGATAGTTAGACGTTCCAGCCTCCGGACATGTACAATCAAGTACAGAAAAGAAAAGAAAGTGCAGCATGAGTACATATTAAACAAATAGGTACCCAGTGAATATCCCGCCTAAACTCAAAGAAGTAGTGACGAGAGGTCGACTCGATACTCACTAGGGTCCAGCAGTAGTAACATGTGATAAAATATGATGAAATACAATAGGCATGTCAGGGAAACATGCATCAATTACATATACTGAACTTAAACAATAAAGCACTTTCAAGAGTAAGACCACCGAATGAAACAAAAATCACAAATTCTTTGAATCCGCCGTGGCGTACGACCCGCTCCCTTATATTTCACAATTACATTTTGAATCCGCCGTGGCGTACGGCCCGCTCCCTTATATTTCACAATTTCATTTAAAATACGCCGTGGCGTACGACCTGCTCCCTTATATTTCACAATTTCATTTTGAATCCGCCATGGCGCACGACCCGCTCCCTTATATTTCACAATTTCATTTAAAATCCGTCGTGGCGTACGACCCGCTCCCTTATATTTCACAATTTCATTTCAATGGACCTCAGAAGAACAACATGATGCAAAAACATAGTTTCGTAGGAAATATAGCATTACAATAAATCATAAGAGCATTTCAACGAAAAGAAAGAAACATATTTAAAGCATTGCAAGGAAACATACAAGGCATGATGTGGGCCTAACTACCCGGACATAACAATAATAGCCGCTACGTACGGACTCTCGTCACTTGGTGCGTACGTATCCCCCAAACGAGTTACACATAGCATATATATCACCTATGGGGACAATTCCCTCTTACAAGGTAAGAAAGGAGACTCACCTCGTGTCGAATCTACCCCTCGGACCACAATTGCGCCTGAAACTCCGAACTCTATACTTGAGGACTCGCAACTAGTCAAAAGATATGCAACAACATCAATGCATGCACAATGTAACAACCTCTCCTAGTTATTCAACCAAAAATCGCTATTCTTGAAGGATTCTAAATCTCCGCCCCCGGCCTCTCATGGTCAAATTTCGGAAATTTTCGAAGGAATGAATTACCCGAAGCCTAAGGATCTTCATTACATAATTTATTTAGGAATTTATGGCTAAAAATAAAGTTTCACTATTTTTCCAAAACCCCACATTTTCCTATCAAATCCTATGAATTTTAAGATAATTGGAGGAGGATTTTATTTGAATTTGATGTTAAAAGTCATGAAAACGGACTAGAATCACTTACCTTGATGAGGTTGAACTTGGGAAGTCTCTTCCCTAGCTTGGAGGAGATCTAATGGAGGTTGGGTATTGAAAAATGAAGAAGAATCCCGTAATTGGACATTTAAGTACTGCCCAGAAAAACCTTCACTGCGATCGCGACACCAGGCCTACGATTGCGAAGGTCAACTGACTAGACCTCTGCCATCGCGGAGGAGGTCCTGCGATCGTGAAGAACAATTGGCAAGACCGCTGCGATCGCGGCAGGGGTCATGCGATCGCGTAGAACAAGCTCAGTCGGCCCAGACGCTAGTCAATGCGACCGCAAGAAATGGGCTTCGATCGCGAAGTTGTGGAACCCAGACCTCTGCGATCGCAAAGGGGAAGCTGCGATCGCATAGAGTGATCGACAGCCCAGCAAAATCCTTCTCCGCGATCGCAACCCACCTTCTGCTATCGCAGAGAAGGAAACCAGATAGCAGATTTTCTGGTTTTCCTAACTATGCTCCCGGGGGTCCAAAACACACCCGAGCCCTTCGGGACCCCTTCCAAATGCATCGGCAAGTCTGTATTCGTGATACAGACTCGCTCGAACTCTCGAAACATGAAAAACAACAATAGAACTCGAAATCAAACCCCAAAACCAATTTAATCAAACTTAAGAACTTTGAAATTCTAGAATTCACTTTAACGCGCCGAACCGGCCTAAACTACTCGGAATGACTTCAAATTTTGCAAACAAGTTATAAATGACACAACAGAACTATTCCCGGTCTCGGAATTTCATTCGGACCTCGGGAACCTAAAATCACCTTTCTAGCCAAATTTCAAATTCTTTAAAAACCTCAAAACTTCATTAATTCCAATTTTCCTCATTTTGATCCGAAACCAATCAAATTAAGTCTGTTTCTTACCAAATTTCACAGATAGCTTGAATCACACATATTGAACCTGCTCCGAAATCATAATACAGTCCCGGCAGCACAGGTTTCACATCAAGGTTCGTTTTCATAAGCTTTTAATATTTTCATAAAACAATTTTCTTCAAAAATTCATTTCTCAGACTTGGGTCCTCGGAATTCGATTCCGGGCGTACACCCAAGTCCCATATTTTCCTATGGACCCTCCGGGACCGTCGGATCAAGGATCCGGGTCTGTTTGCCAAAAATATTGAACAAAGTCAACTTTATTCAATTAATTACCACAATTTAACTCTTAAATCAAGGTTTCACATAAAGGCTTCCCGGCTACGCGCCCGGGATGCACACGTACATCGAGGTGAGATTGATGGAGGCTTTCGGGCCTCGGAACACAGTACAAATTAGATGCACACAAGATGACCTCTTTTTGGGTCATCACAATCTCCCCCTCTAAAACAAACGTTCGTCCTCGAACAGACGTAGAGTCGTACCTGAAGTGCCGAATAACTGTGGATACCTGCTCCGTATGTCCTCCTCGGACTCCCAAGTCGCCTAACCAACTGGTTGGCCCCTCCACTGGACCTTAATGGCAAAAATTCTCTTAGACCTCAACTGGCGGTCCTGCCTATCAATAATAGCGATCGGCTCCTCCTAGAAGCCCAACTTCTCATCTAACTGAATAGTGCTCAATTCAATCACGTGAGAGAAATCGACATGATATCTACGGAGCATGGATACATGGAATACTGGATGAACCCTAGATAAGGCAGGAGGTAAAGCGAGCTCATAAGAAACCTCCCCGACTCGCCTCAACACCTCGAAAGGGCCTATAAACCTGGGGCTCAGCTTTCCCCTCTTCCCGAATCTCATAATGCCCTTCATCGGCGAGATCTTCAACATAACCTTATCTCCCTCCATAAATGCTACATCACGCGCCCGCTGATCCGCGTAACTCTTCTGCCTAGACTATGCTGTACGAAGCCTTTCCTGAATAATCTTTACCTTTTCCAAGGCATCTCTCACCAGATCTGTACCATATATCTTGGCCTCGCCAGGCTCAAACCACCCAATCGGAGAACGACATCGCCGACCATATAAAGCCTCGAATGGAGCCATCTCGATGCTGGACTGATAACTGTTATTGTATGCAAACTCTGCCAAAGGCAAGAACTGGTCCCATTGACTGCCAAAATCAATCGCACAAGCCTTGAGCATATCTTCCAAAATCTGAACTGTACGCTCCGACTGACCATCGGTCTGAGGGTGAAATGCTGAGCTGAGATCTATCTGAGTGCCCATTTCACTGTGCAATGCTCTCCATAAGTGCGAGGTGAACTGAGGACCTCGATCTGATATAATGGACACCGGCACACCGTGCAACCAGACTATCTCCCGGACATAAATCTGAACCAGCCTCTCCATAGAATAAGTAGTAGCCACAAGAATGAAATGCGCCAATTTGGTCAACCTATCCACAATGACCCAAACCGCGTCAACCTTTCGCAAAGTCCGCGACAACCCAACCACGAAGTCCATGGTGATGCGCTCCCATTTCCACTCCGGAATGGGCATCTGTTGAAACAACCCTCCTGGCCTCTGGTGCTCGTACTTGACCTGCTGACAATTGAGACACCTAGCCACAAACTGCACTATATATTTCTTCATCCGCCTCCACCAGTAGTGCTACTTCAATTCACGGTACATTTTCGTCGCACCTGGATGAACAGAATACCGAGAACTGTGGGCCTCTTCCAAAATTCTCTTCCTCAAGCCATCAATATTAGGAACACATAAACGGCCCTCGAGTCTCAAGACACCATCCTCGCCCAAAGTAACCTCGTTGGCCCTGCCATGGACCACTGCATCTCGAAGCTCTGCAAGGCATGGATCATCAAACTGTCGAGCCTTAATCTCCCCAACAACAAAGACTGAGCAACTACATGAGCCAAAACTCGACAAGGCTCTGAAAGGTCCAATCTCACAAGGCGATTGGCCAAAGACTGAATGTGCAAGGCTAAAGGTCTCTCCTCAGCTGCAATGTAGGCTAAGCTACCCATACTTGCTGCCCTCCTGCTCAAACCATCTGCTACTACGTTCGCCTTGCCCAGATGATATAAAATAGTGAGATCATAATCTTTTAACAATTCAAGCCATCTCCGCTGCCGCAAGTTAAGGTCCCTCTGCTTAAGCAAGTACTGCAGGATGCGGTGGTCAGTATAAACCTCACAAGATACACCATATAGATAATGCCGCCATATCTTCAAAGCATGAACAATCGCTGCCAACTCTAGATCGTGCACAGGGTAGTTTTTTTCATGAACCTTCAGCTGCCGCGAAGCATAAGCAATAACCCTTCCATCCTGCATCATCACACACCCCAACCCGACGCGTGAAGCATCGCAATACACGGTATATATCCCGGAACCGGAAGGCAACGACAGAACTGGTGTTAAGGTCAAAGCTGACTTGAGCTTCTGAAAGCTTGCCTCACACTCGTCGGACCACCAAAACGGAACATTCTTCTGAGTCAATCTGGTCAGTGGGGCTGCAATAGAGGAGAACCCCTCCACGAATCGACGATAATAGACTGCTAGGCCCAAGAAACTCCTGATCTCTGTAGCTGAAGTAAGACGCGCCCAACTCGGAACTGCCTCAATCTTCTGAGGATCAACCTTGATACCTTCCTCGAATACCACATGCCCCAAAAATGCCACGGAATCTAACCAGAACTCACACTTGGAGATCTTAGCATACAATTTCTATTCCCGCAAGGTCTGGAGCACAACTCTCAAGTGCTTCTCATGCTCACCCAGGCTCCGTGAATAAATCAATATGTCATCAATGAAGACAATGACGAAGGAATCAATATACGGCCTGAATACCCTATTCATCAAGTCCATGAAGGCTGCTGGGGCATTGGTTAAACCAAAAGACATCACCAGGAACTCATAATGGCCATACCTGGAACGAAATGCAGTCTTCAAAATATCTGAAGCCCGAATCCTCAGCTGATGATAACCCGATCTCAAGTCAACCTTAGAAAACACACGAGCACCTGTAACTGATCAAACAAATCATCGATGCGCGACAAAGGATACTTATTCTTAATGGTAACCTTATTCAGCTGGCGGTAGTCAATGTACATCCGCATATACACATCCTTCTTCTTCACAAATAAGACTGGAGCACCCCACGACGACTCACTCGTCCTAATAAACACTTTTGACAACAACTACTCAAGCTGCTCCTTCAACTCCTTCAGCTCCTTAGTATCCATATGATAGGGGGGAATGGAAATAGGCTTAGTATCTGGAGCCAAATCAATACAGAAGTCAATATCTCGATCTGGAGGCATGCCCGGAAGATCCGAAGGAATCACATCCGGGAACTCTCGAACAACGAGCACTGAATCAATGGCAGGAGACTCGGCGGTGGTGTCCCACACATAAGCAAGGTAGGCCAAACAACCCTTCTCGACCATATGCCGAGCCTTTATGAAATAAATAACCCGACTGGAGGCACTAACTGAAGAACCTCTCCATTCTAGTCTAGGCGACTCAGGCATGGCTAAAGTGACTGTCTTGGCATGGAAATCTAACACAACATGATAAGGAGATAACCAATAAATGCCTAGGATAACCTCAAAATCAATCATATCCAGCAATAAAAGGTCTGCTCTGGTATCGAGATCGGATAAAGTGACCACACAAGACCGGTAGACCCGGTCCACCACCACACACAGGAGTGGACACATATATAGGAGAACACAAAGTCTCACGAGGGATATCCAGAAAATGAGAAAATAGTACAGATACATATGAATACGTGGATCCTGGATCAAATAGTACCGAAGCTTCCCTACTACATACTGAGATAATACCTGTGATCACGGCGTCTGACGCCACTGCATCTGATCTGGCCGGAATGGCATAAAATCTGGCTGAGGCTCCTGAAGACTGAACTCCCCCATAGTGAACATGAACTAACTGACCTCCTCCTGACTGGCCTCCCCTTCTTGGGCGACCCCTGCCGACCTGTCCCCCACCTCGGGGCGACCGGACTGCTGGTGATGAACTCCTAGGCTGATAACTCTGCTGCACTACCTTGCCCCGATACCTGGGACAAAATCTCCACATATGGCCCGGCTCTCCACACCCGTAGCAACCTCCTGGTGCTATAGCCCGCTGCCCGAAAGAGGAAGATCCCTGAATAGCTGGAGGGCGGTGTGAACCCTCTGGTAAGGCACTGAAATAGGAGCTAGAGGACGTCTGATGACTGGAATAGCTACTGGGTGCACCTTGGGTGGCTGGGGGACGATAAGAACGCTCTAGCATAGCGCTGAGCTGAGGCTTCACTGAAATACCCCTAGGAGGTGGTGGAGGTGCTGAATATGAAGGCCTACTGAACTGGCCTCCTCCGATTTGACCTCTACCCCTAGCTGGAGCACCCCTGAAGTCACCTGTGAACCTGGCCCTCTTGTCCTGCTGACCTGGCTGACCCTGCTCCCTGCTCCTCATACGGTTACCCTCAATCCATCGAGCTATCTCGACTACAAGCTGATATGGGGTACCCATCTCTACCTCTCTGGCCATAGAGGCCCTAATACCTGGATGCAAGCCTGCCACAAACCGCCGCACCCTCTCGGCATAAGTACGCAATATCATAAGGGCATGGCGAGACAACTCTGAAAATCTAGCCTCATAATCAGTCACTGACATCTGCCCCTGCTCTTGTCGCTCAAACTGACCCCGTAGCTCCTCCCTCTCAGAAGGTGGAATGTAGATGTCTAGAAATAACTGAGCGAACTGATCCCAAGTGATAGGAGGGGAATCTGCTGGCCTGCTAAGAACATATGACTGCCACCATCTGCGAGCTCTGCCCTCTAATTGAAATGTGGTGAAATCCACTCCATGGGACTCCAAAATCCTCATGTTGTGCAGTCTGTCCCTGCACCTATCAATAAAATCCTGAGCATCCTCTCCCCGCTCACCCCCAAAGACTGGAGGGCGAAGTCGGGTCCATCTATCCAACATCTTCTGCTGGTCACCCTCTGCAATTGGCCTGGGCTCTGGGGCTGCTACTACAGGCTGAACCCCTCCCACGGGCGGTGTGCCCGGTGTATGACGTGATGCTGTTGCCTGACCTATGGCCTGAGCGGTAGGGGTCTGGACTCCCCCCTCCCGCCTGAGAAGTGGCAGGGTCGGCTGGAAATAAACCAGCCTGAGACATAGTGTCCATGAATCTCAGCATACGACCCATGACCTCCTGGAAGCCTGGCCCCGTCATAAAATCCACTGCAGCAGGTGCTACTGGAGGCACATCATCCTGCTCCTCTATAATAGGGTCCTCTGGTGGTGCCACTGGCGTAGCTATGGGACGTCCTCGTCCCCTGCCTCGAGCAGGTGCTCTACCCCTACCCCTACCCCGACCTTGGGCAGCCGGGGCAACGACCTCTCCCGGACCAGGAACATGGGATGCGCGCGTCCTCACCATCTGCGAGAGAATGGAAGAATAATTTGAGCACATCATAGATTGCACGACAGGATATGAATAAAAGGATGTTTCCTAACACCCCATAGCCTCCTGAAGATAAGTACAGACGTCTCCGTACCGATCCGCAAGACTCTACTGGGCCTGCCCATGACTCGTGAGACTTACGTGAACCTAGGGCTCTGATACCACGTTGTCACGACCCAGAATCCCAATTCGAGTCGTGATGGCGCCCAACGGCGGGGTTAGGCAAGCCAACAAAAATTACACCAGGTGATACCTTTCCCATCTAGTTAAACAGTCAAAGATTCCCAATTTATAACGACAAACATGATACTAGCCTTGAGCAGAAGCGAAATCCTAGAAGATATACGCTGAAATAAAATGCATACATAGATATACATCCAAAAAATCCAAAATATAAATATACACTACGCGTGTGTGCCAGGAACTAGTGTCACGAGTGTCATGGGGAACTACTGAATATACAATGACTACACTATATACAGAGTCTCCGTCTGAATGAAATGAGCGGAGAAATGTAACAAAAGAGCTTCAGGGTGCTGCTAGGAAGTCGCCGAGAAAGCAGCTCACCGAGAAGTATGACCACGGTATCGATAACCAGCGCCGGCCTGATAGTCAGACGTGCCAGCCTCCGGACCTGTACAGTCTAGTACAGAAAAGAAAAGAAAGTGCAGCATGAGTACATATTAAACAAATATGTACCTAGTGAGTATCCCGCCTAAACTCGAAGAAGTAGTGACGAGAGGTCGACTCGATACTCACTAGGGTCCAGCAGTAGTAACATGTGATAAAATATGATGAAATACAGTAGGCATGTCAGGGAAATAAGCAGCAAGTACATATACTAAAAGCAGAGAAATCCAAACAGCTACTGAACTTAAACAATAAAGCACTTTCAAGAGTAAGACCACCGAATGAAACAAAAATCACAAATTCTTTGAATCCGCCGTGGCGTACGGCCCGCTCCCTTATATTTCACAATTACATTTTGAATACGCCGTGGCGTACGACCCGCTCCCTTATATTTCACAATTTCATTTTGAATCCACCGTGGCGCACGACCCGCTCCGTTATATTTCACAATTTCATTTAAAGTCTGCCGTGGCGTACGACCCGCTCCCTTATATTTCACAATTTCATTTCAAATCCGCTGTGGCGTACGACCCGCTCCCTTATATTTCACAATTTCATTTCAAATCCGCCGTGGCGTACGGCCCGCTCCCTTATATTTCACAATTTCATTTAAAATCCGCCGTGGCGTACGGCCCGCTCCCTTATATTTCACAATTTCATTTCAATGGACCTCAGAAGAACAACATGATGCAAAAACATAGTTTCGTAGGAAATATAGCATTACAATAAATCATAAGAGCATTTTAACGAAAAGAAAGAAACATATTTAAAGCATTGCAAGGAACAAACAAGGCATGATGTGGGCCTAACTACCAGACATAACAATAATAGCCGCTACGTACGGACTCTAGTCACTTGGTGCGTACGTAGCCCCCAAACGAGTTACACATAGCATATATATCACCTATGGGGACAATTCCCTCTTACAAGGTTAGGAAGGAGACTCACCTTGATTCGAATCTACCCCTCGGACCACAATTGCACCCAAAACTCCAAACTCTATACCCGAGGACTCGCAACTAGTCAAAATATATACAACAACATCAATGCATGCACAATGTAACAACCTATCCTAGTTATTCAACCAAAAATCGCTATTCTTGAAGGATTCTAAATCTCCGCCCCCAGACTCTCATGGTCAAATTCCGGAAATATTTGAAGGAATGAATTACCCGAAGCCTAAGGATCGTAATTACATAATTTATTTAGGAATTTATGGCTAAAAATGAAGTTTCACTATTTTTCCAAAACCCTACATTTTCCTATCAAAATCCTATGAATTTTAAGATAATTGGAGGAGGATTTTATTTGAATTTGATGTTAAACGTCATGAAAACGGACTAGAATCACTTACCTTGATGAGGTTGAACTTGGGCAGTCTCTTCCCTAGCTTGGAGGAGCTCTAATGGAGGTTGGGTATTGAAAAATGAAGAAGAATCTCGTAATTGGACATTTAAGTACTGCCCAGAAAAACCATCACTGCGATCGCGACACCGGGCCTGCGATCGTGAAGGTCAACTGACTAGACCTCTGCGATCACGGCAGAGGTCCTACGATCGCGAAGAACAATTGGCAAGACCTCTGCGATCGCGGCAGGGGTCCTGCAATCGCGTAGAACAAGCTCACCCGGCCTAGACGCTAATCAATGCGACCGCAGAAATGGGCTGCGATCGCGAAGGTGTGGAACCCAGACCTCTGCGATCGCAAAGGGGAAGCTGCGATCGCATAGAGCAATCGACAGCCCAGCAAAATCCTTCTCCGCGATCGCAACCCACCTTCTGCGATCGCAGAGAAGGAAACCAGATAGCAGATTTTTTGGTTTTCCTACCTCAGCTCCCGAGGGGTCCAAAACACACCCGAGCCCCTCGGGACCCTGTCCAAAAGCACCGGCAAGTCTGTATTCATGATACGGACTCGCCCGAACTCTCGGAACATGAAAAACAACAACAGAACTCGAAATCAAACCCCAAAACCAAATTACTCAAACTTAAGAACTTTGAAATTCTATAATTCACTTTAACGCGCTGAACCAGCCTAAACTACTCAAAATGACTTCAAATTTTGCAGACAAGTTATAAATGACACAATGGAACTATTCCCGATCTCGGAATTTCATTCGTACCTCGGGAACCTAAAATCACCTTTCTAGCCAAATTTCAAATTCTTTAAAAGCCTCAAAACTTCATTAATTCCAATTTTCCTCATTTTGATCCGAAACCAATTAAATTAAGTCCGATTCTTACCAAATTTCATAGATAGCTTGAATCACACATATTGAACCTGCTTCGGGATCCAAAATCATAATACGGGCCCGACAGCACAGGTTTCACATCAAGGTTCGTTTTCATAAGGCTTTAATATTTTCATAAAATAATTTTCTTCAAAAATTCAAATCTCTGACTTGGGTCCTCGGAATTCGATTCCGGGCGTACGCCCAAGTCCCATATTTTTCTACGGACCCTCCGGGACTGTCGGATCACAGATCCGGGTACGTTTGCCAAAAATGTTGACCAAAGTCAACTTTATTCAATTAATTACCACAATTTAACTCTTAAATCAAGGTTTCACATAAAGTCTTCCTGGCTATGCGCCCGTGCTGCGCAGGCACATCGAGGTGATATTGATGGAGGCTTTCGGGCCTCGAAACACAGTCCAAATTAGATGCACACAAGATGACCCCTTTTTGGGTCATCACACATCACAAATTATTTTATGATGATTTTATCATCTAACTTCATCATTTACATCCATATTAGGCTTTAAATATTTTTGGTGCATTCGTTACAATTACTATTTCATTTTAAAGGGCTAAAATTGTATATTTTGAAATAATAGCGCATTGATACTATAATTACTTTATTTATACAAAAAATAAATTTTTATATTTTTATAGTGTTAAATAATTGTTATTAACCATTTTTGTGCACAAATAATATTTTTACTATTTATTTGTCGGTTTTATGATTTACTTACTAATTTAATTGGGTGTTTAAATAATATCCCCTTTTCCTTAATCCTTTTCGGACCTAAGCTACCCAAACCAGCCCAACTACCTAAAAATATTAGCCCAATGCCCTTGGCCCAAATCCGTTAGCCTGGTCCCCATACCTACTTAAATACCCACCCCGCCTAATTTTTTATCTCAGTCGTTGATCTCTCAAGATCAACGAACATCATTTATTCCTTCCTTTTTAATTATACCCTCATCCCCCAAACCCTAGCCATTCATACCAAACGGCCGCCCTTAAACTCCCTCCTCTCTTCTCCTCTGAAACACGATGCGCCATCACCCTAATCTCTCTTCGATTCCAACAAGATATGGAATCAATTAGGGATCTTTTTAAGTTATTTACCTTGTCTCGCTACTGGTTACTCGATTATTGTGTAACCTAGTTGAACCATCAAAGTCCTACAAATGAATACTTGGCCCTATCAAGCTTGCTTTCCACTATTTTCTTTGCGATTTTTTTTTTCGTTAAAAGTTTTTCACCTAGTTTATTTGCCCTAAAATTAGGGCTCAGATCTTTTAAGATCTGTTCTGGTTCTATTTTTTTGAGTATCTTCTTTAATGTTCCCTTATATCCGTCTATATGCATTCTATTGAGATTTTTGTGAATTTGTTGACCAATTTATCTGCCCTAAAATTAGGGCTCAGATCTATTATGATTCTTATTTTTTTAACGTGTTTTCTTCAATATTTTCCTATATCTGTCTATATGCATGATATTTTCCTTTGATTATTCAGACTAATTTTACTTATCCTAAAATCAGGGTTCCAATTCTTGTTTCATTTTCCTTACTGATATCGTCTATCTATTTATGACTCTTGCCATAATTGTTACCTAAGAATCTTTGATTCCCAAACCTATTTTGATTCCCTGAGTTACTGTGATACGCGTTTATGTAATATTATTCTTGGCTTGCCTTAATAATGTCATGAGTTTTTCTTAAATCAGTTGATTGATTATTTTCATGTTTATGCACCCTAGTCTAATGCTATTTAAATCCCTCCCCTCTTTTTCCTTAGGAAAAGATTAAGAACTCGAAAGTATTTTCACTACAAAAAATTTTGTACTCTATACTACTATTATATTCTGTTTTGATTCCTGGCCAGCTGGAAGCCAAAGCAAAAAATCTCCATTGTTGTTTGTTGCTATTGATGATCACTGCCTCATTACTGAACCTTTATCTGTTTCATCCGAACTAGTAAGTCACTGAAATCTCTCTACCATTTCAATTGTTCAATATGCTACTAGATTTCTTGTTCTATGTGTGTCAAACTTGTTTAACTTAAGAGACTAATTGATAGAACTTGCTTAATTATGTGTACTTAAGACTATATTCAAGTATGTCTAATATATTTCCCTAAAACTGGTTCAACATGTATCTCTTACTTTGTTTTCGAATCTGTTAGTATGTCATTCCATTGACTCTGTGCTCATTATGCTATTAGTTCTTACCAACCACCAGTATGTTGTTTGATTCATGATTGATTAGTGAATTTCTTCTATATAACTTGTCCTAATCTAAATCCTTTACTGTCTGTGTGAAGTATATTTTGATCTCTTGTTAAAGTTTTAAACTTGTCAGTTTCTAACTTATTGGTTTCAAAATGTTTAACTCTGTTTCTGTGTGTGACCCTACCCCTAAGCCTAACTCCAAATCCTGCCCTGCACTCTCTTAAATCCCAAAAATCTTTGTTGAACTAATTTGAGTATTGTCCTTGGCCTTTGTAATGACCCAGCCGGTCGTTTTGCGTATTAGGATCCCATTCCGTTAGATGAAACCTTCCTTAGCGGCTGTTCGTGCTTTATGACTGGTGGGAGAAGGTGGTTCGGGGTTTGGGAATGATTTGAGTGGTTTAGGAACACTTGGTTCCTTAAGGTTGGCCTATTTGGCCAAGTTTGACTTCGGTCAACATTTTGAGCAAACGACCTCGAAATCGAGTTCTGACAGCTCCAGTAGTTCCGTATGATGATTTTGGACTTGGGAGTATGTTCGACTCGGGTTTTTGATGACCCGGGAGCATTTCGGCGCCCGAAATGGAAATCAGGATTTCCATATATTTGAAATTTGGCTTGGGACGTGATTTTATGCTATCGAGGTCCGAATAGAATTCTGGGACCAGTAATAGTTCCGTATGATCATTTATGACTTGTCTGCAAAATTTGAAGTCATTCCGAGTTGTATAGGTCAGTTCGGCGTATCGTTATAGGAATTCTAGAAATTGGAAGTCTTAAGTCATGGATTCAGGGGTTTTAGGATGTGATTTTGAGTTTTAGTGATTTTTTGAGTGTTCCGTAGGCTCGAGCAAGTCCGTATATTTATTTGGGACTTGTTGGTATATTTGGACGGGGGCTCGGGTGGGCCCAGGTGCCTCCCGGACACCACACGAGGCCAAAAACCAGCTAAAATAGCTGCTGGTGCATTGTTGCTGGTATGACCGCAGGTGCGGTTGCCCAGCTGCAGGTGCGGGACCGCTCCTGCGGTCCCATCCTTGCAGGTGCGATAATCTAGGAGTCCCCTCTTCTTCCGCAAGTGCGAAACTTCTTTCGCTGGAGCGGGTCCGCTGGTGCGGAAACCCCTCCGCAGGTGCGACCCCAGCCCCCTTGCCCAATTTCCGCAGGTGCGAGCCCCAGGCCGCAGACGTGGGACCGCAGGTGCGGTCCAAGGGCCGCAGGTGCGGAAGTCGCTGTAGCCAGCAGTATATAAGTTCCAAACTCGGGTTCTTCTTCATTTTTCACATTCAAAACTCCATTAAAGGGCTTAGGAGCTTGGGAAAACCTGTCCACGATCAGTTCCAGTAAAGGTAAGTAATTCCACTCCAATTTTCTAGTTTAATTCACGAATTTGCCAAGGGAATTAGCTACAAATTATAGGAAAATTTGGGTTTAGGGTAGTAAATTAGGAATTTTGAGAATTAGTGAATTATCCAATTTTCGCTATGAATTCATGTATAAATCACATAATTATGATCCTTAGACTCCGGGTAAATGGGTTCCTCCAAGAATTTTCGAAATCCGAACGTGCAGGCTCGGGGTCGAATTTCCGAAAACCTTCAAGAATGCTAAATTTTGGAATTTCTTGTTAATGCTCCTTCTTTGGACTGAAATTGATTCAATTATACCATGTTTGGCTAGTTGTGAGCCGTCGAGAGTAGATTTCAGAGATTCGGGCGCATCTTTGATCCGAGGGGTGATATCGTCACGAGGTGAGTTTCCTTTCTAACATTGTAAGAGGGGAATTGTCCCCATAGGTGTTCTATGTGTTGTATGTTTGTATTTGGGCGCTACGTGCGTACCTTGTGACGAGAGTCCGTACGTAGCGACTACTATTGTTATGTACGGGTAGTGTAGGACCACAACATGCCATGTATTCTACCTTAAATTGAAGTATATGCTTAAATTCATGCTTGATATACTACTGTCTCCCTGAGCTTTCGTTTACTTAATAATTGGGAAGGATTGTGATGAATTGAACTTTATATTTATGTCTGCATGATAGCTTCCTCATAATTTACATTCCGCGAGTGGCATAAGGTTTCCTTCACTGTTACGGGAGCGGGCCGTGCGCCACAACGGATTTACAGTTCACTTACGGTACGGGCCGGTCGATCCCCGGCAGTGCACAAGGATTTATTTGAGAATGCACTTATGGTACGGGCCAGTCTATCCCCGACAGTGCATGGACGAAGTTACATTATGATACAATGTTATTACATTGATAGACGCACTCACAGTACGGGCCGGTCGATCCCCGGCAGTGCGTAGTTGGACTCTTGGTAAGCATGCACTCATGGTACGGGCCGGTCGATCCCCGGCAGTGCATAGCTCTTCCTGATATGATTACATTATAAACATGCACTCATGGTATGGGCCGGTCGATCCCCGGAAGTGCATAGCTCTTCTGGATATGGCTACATTATAAGCATGCACTCATGGTACGAGCCGGTCGATCCCCGACAGTGCATCGCTATTCTTCCTCCTAACTCCAGCCGATTGCTTTGCACTTGTGTGCGCATGACTGTTTGGTGCTGATTGTCCTGATTTATGATGTGACAGGTGGAGGGGAAAAGATACAAGGAAGTTGATACTGCTTTCGATATTTATTTGGAAACTCTGTATTCTCTTTACAATTGTGGTGCATTGTTTACATGTCTACTTTTTTCCTTACATCCTGCTTTACATTATTACCGTTGGACCTTAGTGAGTATCGAGTAAACCTCTCGTCACTACTTCTTCGAGGTTAGACGGGATACTCACTGGGTACATATTTATATATGTACTCATGATGCACTTTCTTTTCTTCTGTACTTGACTGTACAGGTCTGGAGGCTTGTATTTCGGATTATCAAGTCGGGGCTAGGTATTAACTGAGAGACTACCCTTCACGGTGAGCTGCTCCTCTTGGCGACTTCCTGGAAGCACCCTGGATTTTTCTTTTGTCATATTCTCCGTCTATTTCATTCAGACTGAGACTCTGTATATATTTTAGTCATGGTACATTCAGTAGTCGCCTATGACACTCGTGACACTAGTTCCTGGCACACACGTAGTGTATATTTTTGGGTTGTTGGCTGTACATAGTTATGAGACATGCCTATTGGTTGATTTTTCGCACTTGTAGTTATATTTCACATCACCCGCCATTATTATGTTGATATCTATTTAAAATTGGTTAAAAGGTGAAATTTGCGTAACTGGGAATGGTAACACTTAGTGTTTCTATATTGGGTGGCCTAACCTCGCTGTTGGGCGCCATCGCGACCTGAATCAAGATTTTGGTCGTGACATCCTTCTTGGTGTGAGCACTGCTCAGGGTTCCTATGAGACCCCCGTGAACTCTGACGCACTAGGATTTGGTCCATAATTTTCCCTTAAGCTGATTCTGATCTTTTCACTCTAGTGTGAGCATTGCCCGAGGTTCATGAAGCCCTTGGGAACTCTGACACACTAGAGGACTGGGCTTGGTATGCTTGTGCTGTAAATTAGAAGCGAGTCAATCACTTTGTGGTTTTATGAACACTGGCGTTTGGAGAAGTTGTGAATTGAAAGTCCTGACCCATCCAGATGTTGTTTTAGGCCTGCTGAAGGCTTCCTATAGTTCACACACTTTGTAATTCATTCAATTGATTCTAGTCTGTAATAATTATTTGTAATAACAACTGAGGGTGATAATAAAATTGGGACATGAGTTTATTTGATATTATATGGGTAGATAACATGCCTTTAGGTTTTCTGCTACTATTATGTTAGATAACGTGCCTTCAGGTTTTTCTGATATTATTATGTTAGATAACATGCCCGTAGGTTATTTTATGCCCAGAAATTGTGTGCTAAAATCTGTCTAAACGTATAAGTCTACCATCGCATATTAGAAAACTTGCCTATAGGTATTTCATTTGTTGGCTTAAACAAATTTTGTGAATATCTTGATTACTTTACTTCACACGATTAGAAACCATGCCTATAAGACATGCAATAATCTAGTTTAAATTACAACGTACTCACATTTGTTTGCTTAGAAATCATGTTTATAGGCTTTAATCAATTGTCACAATCGCCTAGTTAATATGCATGTCTTCAGGAGTTAATAAGCTGTCTCAATTACTAAACGTAGAACTCACACTCGTAGGGATAACTATCATTTTTGCCATTACAAAAAAAATGGAATCTGCCTAATGTCTTGTTAATTACCACTAGAAAGCATGATTATAGGAGTAAGTAATAATTCTGAGCTTTTCTGTTGTCAACTGTCGAGTAAGTTAATTAGATAACCTGCCTATAGGTTCAAATTCTCTAATTGAAATCAATAAGTAATTACAGAATCACTTAGGAATTACTGTCAGCACATTTACATTACAGAATTACCTAGAGATACTTTGCATAACTGTCAGCATGTTTAAAATCTGGAATTACATAGAAATTATGTCTATAGGATCCGATATCCTTAACTGTCAAAACTGTCAATACGCCAACGTGTTTTGCGTGCATTTGTTGCCTTATGTGTGGGGTTAAATTGAGCCTTTATCTGCTTTTGTATGAAAAGTCCAATATGTTTTGTATGTCGTTTAGTTTTACAATTTTGAGCAACCTAAGTTGAGTCTAGAACCATCCAAAAATAGAGGTCCCAATGCCCCCAGGACCATAGATAAGGGACGGGTAGTGCACACATATGACACGAGTTAGAATTGATTAGAGCGTCGTAGGTAAAAACATAAAGATAGTAATAGGGTAGCAGGAGATGATAGTCTGTGCCAGCTGAATAATATGAATAACACTCCCGTCTTGGGAAAGTTACGAAGTATTATTTATGTTGCACGGGGTGATCCTATAGTCTAAAACACTTAGGACCCCCATCCCTATTAAATAATTCCTTCGCTTTCTTTATTAGACTAATTCACATAAGTTAAGTTCGGTCGGGACCCACCATTGTGGACCTCGAGGGGTGCCTAACACCTTCCCCTCAAGGTAATTTGAGCCCTTACCCGATCTCTGGTGATACAAACTAGTATAATCTGATTATTTGCAATAGGTACCCTAACGCACCTTAATCCGTTAAGTGGTGACTCTTCCAATAACAATTCATTTCCCTTCTCAAAAGGAGTTGTCAAATGTCAAAACCTTATTTCGTAAGAAAAACAGGGCACAACAGCATGGCGACTCTGCTGGGGATATCCTTAGGCTCTTACCATAACGAACTTGGTCTTTGTGAATTAATCTTTCTCGATAAGCGTGTCTTTATTATTCTGCTAATACTTGAACATCCCGCTCCCATTTACCCTTGTTAATGCAACATGCACACCCTTTTCCCATTTTCCTTTATATGAACTTACTTGCCATCTTTCGTTTAATTTGGTTGCAACATGCATTTCCTCCCCTATTATCTCAATTATGCTCACTAAATTCCCTCTTTTGTCATGTCTTTTCCGTTTTATCGCTTTTTCGTTATGAGAACTAACTCCTTTCTTGTTTTTTCTTTCTTTCTTGTCTTTATAATTATTAAATACTGCATTTTCTCGCTTTCATCATGCAAAATACTTGACAACGTGTTATTTTTCTTTTTGCATAAATACATGCTTGACATCATATTCCACTCGTGCGTAATTAATACCATAACAACACTTGATGAGTGTCCGCGCTCTTCCCATACTACCCTATTTGAATTTGGAAAGACTTATTTGCGATAAAACTAGTCGATCAACGGTGCAGTCGACGGTTCCGTGCCTTTTCCTCTCAAGTTGTCCGCTTGAGGGTACCGGTCTAGACTTCTATAAACCTTACTCTGATGATAACTGTACATGCATCATGCTCAAACCTAGCAGGGGTTAGTATGTTGTCCGCATAATAACCCTCTAAGAAAGAGCCTTGTCCAAAGCCCACCGGGATTTCCATAATCCCAATGGGCACAATCACGATATGTGCATTATTTGGAGAAAACATGCCGATATGCTAATCGTTAATGTGTAATAAGTCGAACCCGGAGGGGTAAAGGGTGTAACTTTGTTTATTTTGCATAAAATGAGGCACGAAGTTCCCAGGTTAGGCATGGTCCGAAACATACCACCTTTATTGCTAGATTGGTGGGAAAACCTTTCGCCAATCAACAAAAACCATGTGAAGAGGGTTCTCAGAAATTTACCCTCACTGTTGACATCCAGCCAAATAACATGCTGATCAAGGATGCTACCATGTTCTGCGATGGAGAAAGTGGCGTATTCTATTTTTTCAATGTAGAAATGACTCCCCTCCTAGAGGAAATATGTTACACCCCATGTTTTTGTACGTGAGAGTACATCGTAAGTCAATTGATGTAAGCTCAGAAATATGTTCTATTTGATGGAATATAAATTAAGTTAATCATATTAAGTTGGAGGTTACAAATATTTAAGATCATGAATAACGAGTACCAAGAGGGTTGGAAAGCTTAGAAGCTAATCCAATTGAAGAAAATAAGTTTCGTCGAAAGTCGACGAGTTTGGAATGTTATAAAATGTACTTTAGGGTGAGGCTATGGTTCATTACATGATAAGGAGGTTATGCTATGAGTTAATTTTTATCGTATGATAGTTGTGTTCTACGTTTTGAAGTCAAGCAAGTTGTGGAACAAAAGTTGGCAAAGGTCTTCACAAGTTACACTCATAATGTGCTGAAACTTAGGTCAATTGTAACTGAGCTTTTCTCACAATATACATGGAATTGGGCATGATCTACCTATCTAACCGAATAGCTATGAGTCTAGTTTCCAACGCATTAAACTGTTCATCGATACAACATAGGAGTAGAGAGATATTTGCAATTTCGCGAGACTGCGCAGACATCATAAGTGACAAGTAGGTGGATCACTAGAGCTTTTTGAGAAATACATTTTTTATTATATGAGGTCTTATTGGGACATATTATATACCAAATTCAAGGTCTTGGAATTTAGTTTCAAACTCTCTTAACCGTTCGTTCATACGACATCAGGATAAAAAGATATAAGCGTCGGAAGATGGACCAATCTTAGGGTGCCAAGCTAGCACCTCTTTGACTTTTCCAAACTTGATATATATAAACATTAGGTAGGATTTCTCTTCATTATTAAGCATAAAACGACCAAAGAACACTCATAAACATAAACTCAAGCTATCTACTAGGGTTTCAATGAAGAATATCATCCCCGGCATGAAATCGAGAAGCAATAACATCAAAACGATCCCTACGACATAAGTGTCATTATACCGCCTCTTCTTTTTCTTTGTAGTTAGAGTTTTGGAAGTTACTTCATAGTTAAGAAACGTCTAATATCTGTATTTAATGGTTTAAATATCAAGGAAGTTTGATCAATGTGTTTCCTAATAGTTAGAACTCACGAGACGGTGATCGGAAGCCGTGAGTTCGAGTTATTTGACTTGTAGCGGGCTGTTTGTTGTAACATTTCCGGGTCGTTTGACACGACTACGGTGGTCGTCTTATGTGTGAAGTGATTAGGTTGTGTCTGGACTGTTTTGGGAGGCGCAATATGATTATTATTGATGTTGTTTGGGCTGTTAGGTGATTGTTTTGACTTGTGTGAAGTCATATAAATTGGGGAGGTTCTATCCGTTTCATCGTAAAATAGGTTGTGGTCGATACATAATAGTTATGACGCTTAAACGATAACGATAGTGTCGTTTCTCTTATTGTAGATTAAGGAGTTGTGACATTTGCGTAGCTTGAGGTTGGGACAGTATATACAAGGTATGTGAGGCTATCCCTTTCCTTCTTTTGCACGACTCCGATTGTACATAATGCAATGAACGAGCTTCCAAAGATACTCTACTCTTAGAAGCTATCAATACTTACACTGTTTTCCTTCTTATGGAACAATTGATTTTGAGATTGCTTCTCTTATTCTTATGTTATCAATGTTGTTGGTACTTTCTGATTATTATAAGATTCTTGATGAAGAGTTAGCCCTAATGATGTGTACGGAGAATATCGACCTTACGTCACTCCGTAATGTTCAGAACATGATTCCAATGAGTCCTGCATGCAATATATATATGTATCTATTTTACTCTACCGAG
>ML248634.1:7353-31891 GCA_005239495.1 Nicotiana undulata
CTTGGTAGAGTCTGAGGGATCGGTACGGAGACGTCTGTACTTATCCCCCAGAGGCTGCAAAGTTAGGATAACTCCACATTTCTTCATTCTCTGTCGTGCGATATACATTCTGAGTACTGATCGAGTTTCCATTCTACTCTCTCGCAGATGGAGAGGACGCGTGCTTCCCTTGGTTCCGCTCAACAGCCTGACACTCCTGCTACAGCTCCTACGAGGGGTCGAGGTCGAGGATGAGGTTGTGCTAGAGGCCGAGGCCGGTGCAGGGCTCAGCCTAGAGTTACAGCCCCAATAGAGGACCCTCAGGTCGATTCTGACGAGGAGGTCCCATTTCCGGCAGTCCCAGTTGAACCAGCGCAGGTCCCAGAGGGGTTCATAGCTACCCCAGTGCTTCAGGACGCTTTCGTCCGTCTGGTAGGACTTATGGAGTGTGTGGCTCAGGACGGTCTTCTTCCTACTGCACCAGCTGGATCTCAGGCTGGGGGAGGGACCCATACTCCTATTATTCATACCCTAGAGCAGGTTGCCACTCAATTTCAGACTCCAGCACCTCAGACAACTGGAGCAGCTCAGCCGGGTATTATGGCACCGGCAGCCGAGGGTGCAGCTATGAAGACTGGACAGATTCACCGAGTTATTCACTACTACTTTTACTGGTGCACCGTCAGAGGATCCACAGGATTACTTGGACAACTGTCATGAGGTTCTTCGGAACATGGGCATAGTGGAGTCCAATGGAGTTGACTTCGCTACTTTTCGACTATCTGGCGCAGCGAAGACTTGGTGGAGGTACTACTGCTTAGCCACACCAGTTGGGTCTGCATCTTTGACTTGGGCTCAGTTCACAGAGGTATTTTTGGGGAAGTTCCTTCCTATTACTCAGCGAGAGGATCTTAGGAGGCAGTTTGAGCGCCTCCAGCAGGGATCTATGTCCATTACTCAGTACGAGACCAAGTTCATCGCTCTAGCCAGGCATGCATTGATGATACTCCCCACTGATCGGGAGAGAGTTCGGAGGTTCATTGAGGGATTGGCCCAGCCTATACGACTCCAGATGGCCAGGGAGTCAAGTACTGGTATTTCATTCTAGGATGCGGCCGATGTATCCAGGAGGATTGAGGTGATTTTGTCACAGGGGGGTGGTCAGGGGGCTGACAAGAGGCCCCGTCATATTGGTAGATTCAGTGGAGCCTCATCTGGAGGAAGGGATTCTTTCAGTAGGGGTCATCCACCCCGACCTTTTCAGTCAGCACTCCAGGTATCTCCCCGTGCATCGCCAGCTCATATTAGTGCACCGCCAGCATCTATCAGTGCACAGCCACTCCAGAGTTTTCAGGGAGGTTATCAGGGTCGTTAGGGCCAATTTCCGAGTCCACAGCCGCAGCAGCCGAGATCTTGTTGTACTTGTGGGATGCCGGGGCACCTTACCAGATTTTGCCCTCGAGCTATGAGTGGACCCCAGCAGCATAGTTCCCGTGCCTTGGTTCCCGTAGCAGGTACACCCTTACCTCCTCAGCCAGCTAGAGGTGGTGGCCGTGGTGCCAGAGGTAGTTGTCATGTTCATAGAGGTGGAGCTCAGGCCACGAGGGGTAGAGGCCAGGTTGAAGGAGGTAGACCTAGGGATGTTCAGATTGGAGGGGCTCAACCTCGGTGTTATGCTTTTCCTGCTCGTCCTGATGCTGAGGCTTCTGATGCAGTTATTACAGGTACGGTTTCAGTTTGCAGCCGAGAGGCTTCGGTGTTATTTGATCCGGGTTCTACATTCTCCTATGTGTCTTCATATTTTGCCCCTTATTTGAGTATGCCTTGTGATTCTTTGAGTACTGTTGTACATGTGTCTACACCGGTGGGTGATTCTATAGTGGTAGATCGAGTCTACCGTGCTTGCGTAGTAGTTATTGGTGGTCTGGAGACTCAAGTTGATCTTTTGCTTCTTGATATGGTTGACTTTGATGTTATATTTGGGATGGACTGGTTATCTCCCTATCATGCTATCTTGGACTGTCATGCCAAGACAGTGACCTTAGCCTTGCCAGGAGTACCTCGTTTAGAGTAGAAAGGGACCCCTAGTCATTCTTCTGGTAGAGTTATTTCTTATATGAAGGCTCGGCTCATGGTCGAGAAGGGTTGTTTGGCCTATTTGACCTACGTTACTGATTCTAGTGCTGAGGTTCCTTCTATAGAGACCGTGCCCATGGTTCGTGAGTTTCCAGAGGTATTCCCTGCTGACCTGCCTGGTATGCCACCCGAAAGGGATATTGATTTTTGTATTGAGTTAGCTGAGGGAACTCGGCCCATTTCTATTCCCCCGTATAGTATGGCTCCGCCAGAGTTGAAGGAATTAAAGGAACAATTATAGGACTTGTTGGATAAAGGCTTCATTAGGCCTAGTGTTTCTCCTTGGGGTGCTCCAGTATTGTTCGTGAAGAAGAAAGACGGCTCAATGAGGATGTGTATTGACTACCGGCAGTTGAATAAGGTTACTATTAAGAACAAGTATCCTTTGCTGAGGATTGATGACTTATTTGATCAGCTTCAGGGTGCTACAGTATCCTCTAAGATAGACTTGAGATCTGGTTACCATCAGTTGAGGATCAGGGCGTCTGATGTGCCTAATACAGCTTTTCGCACTCGTTATGGGCATTATGAGTTTTTGGTCATGTTGTTTGGGTTGACTAATGCCCCCGTTGCTTTCATGGAGTTGATGAATCGGATATTCAGAACTTATTTGGACTCGTTTGTTATTGTTTTCATTGATGATATTTTGATATACTCTCACAGCCGAGAGGAGCACGAGCAACACCTTAGAGTCGTCCTCCAGACTCTGAGGGATAAGCAGTTGTATGCCAAGTTTTCTAAGTGTGAGTTCTGGTTGAGTTCAGTGGCAATCTTGGGCCACGTTGTATCGGCAGAGGGCATCCAGGTGGATCCAAAGAAAGTTTCAGCAGTTAGAGATTGGCCTAGGCCCACTTCAGCCACAGAGATTCAAAGCTTTTTGGGCCTCACATGCTATTATTGCCGGTTCGTGGAGGGGTTTTCATATATAGCATCCCCTATGACCAAGTTGACGTAGAAGAGTGTTCAGTTCAGATGGTCTGAGGAGTGTGAAGTGAGCTTTCAGAGGCTCAAGACAACATTGACCACATCACCAGTGGTTGTATTGTCCACAGATTCAGGTTCGTATACCGTGTATTGTGATGCTTTACGGGTTGGACTTGGTGCGGTATTGATGCAGGAGGGCAAGGTTATAGCCTACGCATCTCGTCAGTTGAAGATCCACGAGAAGAACTATCCAGTCCATGATTTGGAGGTTGCAGCTATTGTTCATGCCTTGAAGATTTGGAGGCACTATTTGTATGGGGTACCATGTGAGGTATTCAGTGATCACAAGAGTTTGCAATACTTGTTTAAGCAGAAAGAGTTGAATATGAGGCAGAGGAGGTGGTTAGAGTTGCTGAAGGATTATGATATTACTATTCTCTATCACCCAGGAAAGGCCAATGTGGTGGCCGATGCTTTGAGCCGGAAGTCAGTCAATATAGGTAGCTTGGCCTATTTATCAGTCGGAGAGCGACTTTTGGCTTTGGATGTTCAGGCGTTAGCCAATCAGTTTGTTAGATTAGAGGTTTCTGAGACTGGCAGTGTTTTGGCCCATACCGTCGCTCGTTCTTCGTTATATGATCATATTCGCGCCAGGCAGTATGATGATTGTCATTTGTGTGCTCTTAGAGATGTGATTCGGCACGGACGTGCCAAGCAGGTCATAATTGATGCTGAGGGAGTTTTGAGGTTGCAGGGTCGTATATGTGTTCCCGATGTTTATGGCATTCGTGAGTTGATATTGCAGGAGGCCCATAGTTCCTGGTATTCCATTCATCCGGGCGCCGCAAAGATGTACCAGGACTTGCGGCAGCATTATTGGTGGCGTAGGATGAAGAAGGATATTGTAGCCATAGTAGCTCGGTGTTTGAATTGCCAGCAAGTTAAGTATGAGCACCAGAAGCCCGGTGGTTTGATGCAGCAGATTCAGCTTCCCGAGTGGAAGTTGGAGCGTATCACGATGGATTTTATAGTTGGGCTTCCAAGGACTCCGAGGATAGTTGATGCAATATGGGTTGTTGTAGATAGGCTGACCAAGTCAGCACATTTCATTTCTGTGTCGGTTTCATCTTCAGTAGAGAAGTTGGCTCAGATCTATATGAGAGAGATTGTTAGATTGCACAGTGTGCCCTTATCCATTATATCAGACAGAGGTACTCATTTTACCTCCCATTTCTGGAGAGTATTTCAGCGAGGGTTGGGTACTCAGATTGAGTTGAGCACAACATTTCATCCTCAGACGGACGGGCAGTCCGAGCGTACTATTCAAATTTTGGAGGATATGTTGCGAGCTTGTGTCATTGATTTTGGTGGTTCATGGGATCAGTTCTTGCCTTTAGCTGAGTTTGCCTACAACAACAGTTATCAGTCGAGCATTCAGATGGCTTCGTATGAGGCATTGTATTGTAGGCGATGTCGGTCTCTAGTCGGATGGTTTGAACCCAGAGAGGCTAGGTTATTGGGTTCTGAGTTAGTTCAGGATGCCTTGGATAAGGTGAAGATTATTCAGGATAGGCTTCGTACAACTCAGTCTAGGCAAAAGAGTTATGCAGATCGTAGAGTTCGAGATTTGGCTTTCATGGTAGGAGACCAGGTGTTCCTTCGAGTGTCGCCTATGAAGGGCGTGATGAGATTCGGAAAGAAGGGCAAGTTGAGCCCTAGGTATATTGGTCCATTTGAGATTTTGGATAAGGTAGGAGAGGTGGCCTACAGACTTGCCTTGCCACCACATTTATCAGTAGTGCATCTAGTGTTTCATGTATCTATGCTCCGGAGGTACATTGCAGATCCTTCTCATGTTCTTGACTTCAGCGGTGTCCATTTGGACAAGGATTTGGCTTATGAGGAGGAGTCAGTAGCTATATTATATAGGCAGGTTCGCCAGTTGAGGTCGAAGAGTTATCCTTCGGTCCGTGTTCAGTGGAGGGGTCAGCCTGCCGAGGCAGCTACCTGGGAGTCCCAGTCTGATATGAAGAGTCGTTATCCCCATCTTTTCTCAGACTCATGTACTTTTCTATGTCCGTTGGAGGACGAACGTCTGTTTTAGAAGTGGAGATTTTGATGACCCAAAAGGTCATCCTAAGTAATTCTAGCTAAATCTGTGTTCCGAGGCCCTGATAGCCTCCGTTAACCTCACCTCGATATGTGTGCGCAGCCCGGGCGTGTAGCCGGGAAGTCTTTATGTTGAAATCTGATGAAAATGGAATTTTATGATAATTAAATGAATAAAGTTGACTTTGGTCAACATTATTTTGAATAAACGGACCCGGGCTCGTGATTTGACGGTCCTAGAGGGTCCGTAGGAAAATATGGGACTTGGGCTTATGCCCGAAATCGAATTTCAAAGTCCCAAGCCCGAGAAATGAATTTTTGAAGAAATTGTTTTTTGAAAATAATAAAGGATTTTGAAAATGAATAATTATGTGAACCGTGTTAGCGGGCCCGTATTATGGTTCCGGAGCCCGAGACAGGTTTATTATATGTTATTTGCCTTATCTGTGAAATTTGGTGTAAAACGGACTTGAAATGACGTGTTTCCGATCAAAATTGGAAAAGTTAAGCTTTATGAAGTTTTAAGAAAATTCTATGAGTTTTAAGGTTTAATTCCTTGTTTCTGATGATATTTTGGTGATTTAAAAGCTTGAATAAGTTCGTAGGATGTTTTGGGAGTTGTGTGTGTTTTTGGTTCTGAGCCCCGAGGGCTCGAGTGAGTTTCAGGTAGCTAACGGGGTGTGAAAAGTGTTAATAATCTGGTGTTTTTGAGGATTTACTGATGCCTGGTGTAGTACCCTTCGCAAACGCGACTGGTAAATTATGGTGGCCTAGGTTTTACTCTACGCGAACGCGTGGAAGAAGACGCGAACGCGTCCCCAGAGGTGCGAATGCGTAGGCTTAGGGTGAGGTCGGGGGGCAGGGTAGTTTTGTTCTTCGCGAACGGAGGCGTAGGCTCGCGAACAAGGAGGCCAAGGAAGTCAAACCTTCGCGAACGCGGCCCTGGCTCCGCGAACGCGTAGGTCCCAGCAGCTAACCCTTCAGGAACGCGGCAAGGGGCTCGCGAACGCGAAGGGTAATTTTTGGCCAGTTATTAAAAATACCCCAAAAAGAGAATACCATACGGGATTTCATAATTTTTCAACTCCTCCTTGTTCTCCAACCTCCATTGAAGACCTCCAAGCCAATTCTTCCTCCATAGCCTCTTGGGTAAGCTTCCTAACATCGATTTCTCCCATTTTACTTCCATAATCACTGGAAAGCTAGGCCTAAACTCATAAAATCAAGTAGAAATTAGGGGTTTTGGATAGAGTTAGGTTTTTGGGAAATTTGGGTGATTCAACCTCAATTTGGGGTCGGATCTTAAAACAAATCACATATTTGAACTCGTGGGGTTATGGGTTATCGGGTTTTGGTCCGAGCCTCGTGTTTGGACCAAGCGGGCTCGGGGTCGAATTTTGGTATTTTTTGAAGAATGCTAGGAATTGCCTATCTAGGCTATGGGATTGCGTTATTAAGTCTTTATTGATATTATTGAATTAATTATTCCTAGATATCGTTGTTTCGGAGTCGGATTATAAAGGAAAGACGGTCTTAGAGGGTTGATTGCTATACTTTGGACCGAGGTAAGTGTCTTGCCTAACTTTGGTGAGGGATTAGGTATTGTATGTTATGTGTTATGTGTTTATCATGTTCAATGTATAGGTGAGGTGACGAGTACCTATACATTGTGAGTCAAGCATGCCCGTGAGTCTATTTTTGATAAAATTCAGTTATTTCTTCAATGTTCATCATACTATGTAATTGCCTCTACTTGAGAAGTTGATTGTGGTTGATGTACTGGTTGTAGAGATTATGAAATGTTGGTTCAATTGAGGATCCAAGCATACAGTATATATATATTGAGTTGTTTGGTTATAGCTGAGAACCTTGAAAGGTATTTATTGAGATATTGACTGATATTTTCCCCTTGCCGGGTGATCTGAACTGTATTTTCCCACTATGCTGCATTCCTTACCATACACATTGTCTTGCATTGGTGAGGAAGAGTGTAAAGCACTAAGGGTGATGCCGTGCCATGTTTTTATACTGATTACATCATGTCATGCATAGTGAGGAAGAGAGTAAAAGCACGAAGGGTGATGCCATGCCATGTTTTTACATTGATTACATCATAACATGCATAGAGAGAAAGAGAGTAAAGCACGAAGGGTGATACCGTGCCATGTTTACATTTATTGAAAGCACGAAGTTTAATGCTGTGCCATGATTACATTGATTACAACATATATTGCATTGCTGAGGAAGAGAGCAAAAGCACGAAGGGTGATGTCGTGCCATTGTTATCATTCAGACATGTCATTCATACCTTATCAGTTTTAGATAAATTATTTCTTTTATTACTTGATGTTAATTAACTGCTCTATCTTATTATTTTTCCCTCTATCTGCTCTTGTTCCCCGTATATGACTGTAATTCCTCCTTGCTTTGTTATCTGTATTTTGTGTTGTAGAATAGGACAGGTGAACGTTATTTGCTAAGTCTAGCCTCGTCACTACTTCGGCCGAGGTTAGGCTCGGCACTTACTCAGTACATGGGGTCGGTTGTACTGATACTACACTGCACTTCTCTATGTTGTGCAGATCTCGCTTCCGGACCCCGTGGACCGCTCTGAGGGAGTCACCTTCAGTCCACATCGAGCTTCAAGGTATACCACTGGCGTTCGTGGGCCCTGGAGTCTCTCCTGCTATTAGCATCCTATTGTCTTATTTCTCCTTCCGTTCTTAAGACAATATTGTATTTCCTTTCAGACTTGTATTTAGTATTCTCATAGACAGTCCGTGAGGTTGTGACACCCCGGTTTTGGGATTTTGCGATGTTATTATCTTTATCATTTTATTATGCGTTTTTCGGAGTATTATTACATTTCTACTGTAAAACTTTTGAAGTGGTTCTGGTTAGTTCAGTAAAGGTTTGAAATATAATTGCTTTATTATTGTTAAGTTGTTTTTAAAATGTCAAGGTGTTGTGTACGTTGGCTTGTCTAGCGGGTTCAACGTTAGACGCAGTCACGACCTGAAAGGTGGGATTTCGGGTCGTGACAAGTTTAGAGTTAAAAGATCTAGCCACGGAAGGTATGAAGATATTAGTGGTGAAAAGATCATTATAAACAATGTTTTCTTTGAGATATGTGTTTTTTTAAACATTGTAGATGAAGTGTAGTTATATTGTAGATTTTGTTACTTTATGTTAAAACAGTCCTTTTGTTACATCTACATTTATAACCTGTATTCAAAATTGTATTTTTTTTAGCTACTGGCTTGTATGCGTTGGTGAAAACTGTAATTGGCACTTCAAGGCAACGTCAATTAATGATTCTACAATGTTCAAGATAAGGAGTTTCAATCGACAACACACGTGCTCCTTAATGGACGATACATTCATACAGCGCAAACGTACCGCAGCTGTAGTTGGTAGCATGGTCATTCCCAAGTATTGTGATCCTAAGAGTGTTTACACACTAAAGGACATACAAACTGACATGTTGTCCGAACACAGAGTGAACCTAAGCTACATGCAAGCATGGAGAGAAAAGGAAAAGGCTTTACAGTTTTTGAGAGGGCATCCTGCTTACTCCTACAGCAAATTACCAAAATATTTTTATATTCTTGAGAAGACGTATCCTGTTCAGTTGTTAAATTGAAGAAGACAGCAGATTGTCACGACCCCAAATCCTACCAGGCCGTGATGGCGCCTATCGTGGAACTAGGCTAGCCAACCATCACATTACTACGCTTTTGTTCAATTATAATCGTTCACAATTTAACAATAAGCATGCAACCATAGCATAAATAAAGAAATTAATGTCTTAAGGTTCCCATATTAGCCTAAACAATTCTCCCAAGAACTGGAGTCAATAGTCATGAGCATCTAGGAATAAGTAAATCTAACTCTGCTAAAACTATAATATATGTCTATGAATCAAATGCTAAAGCTAAATAGGGAAGGGAAGTGGAGAAGCTGTGGATGCTGGACAGCTACCTCGAAATCCCGTGAAATGCCGCTATCGAACCTGCGTCAGCTAGTGCCTGGATCTGTGCACAGAGGCACAGGGAGTCTTTATGAGTACGCCAACTCAGTAGTAATGAAAATAAATCACAGTCTGAGAAGTATAAATCACACAAACAGATACACCATTTCACAACAACCAGCAAAACATCAAGTCACCAAGTAGTATTCAGCAATTTCGTAAGTTCGAAATCAGTTTCCAGAAAACCTTTGAGAACAAATAAATATCGATATATCTCAGTGAAATCCTCAGTAAAACTCAGTTTGAAAATGAAGTAAATCATAGTTTGAAAACTCAGTAATAATCTTCATAAAACTGCCCCTTGGGCCAAAATCATTTATTGTAACCATTGCCCATCAGGCATCCTCACAATCACTCAATATCAGCCCATCAGGCATCCTCACAGTCACTCAGGATCATCCCATCAGGCATCCTCATAGTCACTCAGTAACAGCCCATCAGGCATCCTGACAATCACTCATCATAAGCCTCGCGAACATCACTCAATCGGTATCGGCGCTCATTGGGGGTGTGTTACAGACTCCGAAGGGGCTCCTACAACCCAAGCGCTATAATAAGCCACAACATGGCATAAATCACACACAATATAGGCCTGCAGCCTCACTCATATCATATCATCCTCACAATGTAGTACAACAGCCTCACTCATATCATAACATCCTCTCTATATAGGCCAGCAGCCTCCCTCAGTCACACACTCTCAATTTGCCCTTCAGGCCATAAATATACCGGGTTCTCGACCCAAAAATAGTGTTTTATTTTCAAGAAGTAGTATCAAAATACTCTGAGTGTCAAAACAATATCACATAAAAGACTGAGTGAAAAATCATAAGATACCAGTGAGGAAAATATAGTAAACACATCCCCTAAGGGGTTAACAGATCGACACTAGGCCCCAAACATGGCTTACAACCCAAATCATATCAAGTATATATATAATACTATTGGAAATATCTCAAAAGTTTCAACCTTCGCATTTCAAAACCCGTGAAAGGGTGCATAGTCCAGGGTTTCATACCCTCATGACAGGATTTAAAGACATTACTTACCTCAAAACTAACCCGGAATTATTCCGCAATGCGCTTGCCTCTCGAATCAACCTCCGAAGGCTCCAAATCTACCAAGTTTAGATTTTTATCATCAATATATGCTTAAGGAATGAATTCCAATTGAAAAATATCGAATTTAACTAAAAAATCCGGAACTGGTCAAAACTCGACCCCCGGGACCGCGTCCCGAAACTCAGAAAACTTTATACAAAAGTGTTCTTCGTTCTCTCAAGAGTCCGTACATATAAAGAACACCAAAATCGGGGTTCGTTTGACCCCTCAAATCGACACCTAAAGGTCTCATAATCTCAAGCCCTAAAACCCAACTTTTCTACTGATTTTCCATGAATTTACACTGGTTTTATGTTCTATAATCATCCATAATTGAGTTTTAATGACTAGAACACTTAAATCTATGAAGAACAAGAATTTCCCTCTTCAAAATTGCCCCCAATAGATCTTTTCCGCACAACAATGGTGTAAAAAGGGGTTTAAGTCGCGGAGGGTTTAATTATTTAATGCCGAGTGATTTACTCTCCGTGATCGCGGTCAAAGCCACGCGATCGCATAGACCAAATTCTCCTGACCTCCGCAATCGCAGCCCATCACACGCGGTCGCGATGACCACTGACTCCCAATGCGCCTGTAACCCTACGCGATCGCAGGCAAGGCCACACGATCGCACTGCCTACGCTGCTCAACCTCTGCGATCGCGGACGCCTTTATGCGATCGCAAAGAGTAAAAAATGCTACCCCTCTCGATTGAACTACGCGATCGCAGAGGGTAAAAGCCTGCTGCACAAAATTTAGAAAACCAGTTCTTTCTTTAAGTCCAAAAATGCCCGTTAACCACCCGAAATCAAATACCGAGCCCCTCGGAACCCCAACCAAACTTACCAACATATCCCATAACATCATTCAAACTTAGTTGCACTCTCAAAACACCAAAACTAACATCTAAACACATAATTCACATCGGATTCAAGCCTAAGAACTTTGATATTTCTAAAATCGACCAATGATGCTGAAACTATCCAAATCAACTCCGATTGACCTGAAATTTTGCAGACACATCCAAAATGACATTAAGAACATGCTCCAACTGTCGGAATTCCATTCCGACCCCGATAGCCTATTTTCCACTGCCGACCGGAATCGCCAAAAACTAACTTTCACCAATTCAAGCCTAATTCTACACCGGACATCACAAAAATATTCCGGACACACTCCTAACTCCCAAATCACTTAACGAAGCTATTAGAACCATAAAATCCACATTCCGAGGTCGTTTACCAATAAGTCAACTCTTAGTTGACTTTTCCAACTTTAAGGCTATTTTTAAAGACTGAATGACTAAACTCTCATTACCACCATTCTGATTTCAAGCCTACCAAGTCTAACACATCAATAGCAGTATAACCAACCTATAACAAGTAAATTACAGTAATTAAAATGCACGTTCTACGTAACGACAGACCGGGTCGTTACATAGATGAATGCTTCTTACATGCATTTGTTGCTCTTTGTACATCAATGATGGGACATTCTTAAAGTCAGCCTACATGGGGATTATGCTGACAGCAAGCACAATGGATGCAGCAGGTAAAAATGTAGATATTTTGTAGTTATTTTGTAGGCAGTTAACAAAATGTAGATACATTGTAGATACTTTGTAGTTATTTTGTAAGCAATTTATAAAAAGTAGATACATTGTCGATATTTTGTAGATATATTGTAGTGTATATGTATTTATATTTTTATACGCATTTTCAAAACTACCAGTTAATTGTTTTTGGATTAATAATGTAGGTACAATATTGCTTTCGGCATATGCTGTGGTTGATTCGGAAAACGACGCATCGTGGAAGTGGTTCTTTGAGAAATTCAATCAAGCATATGGTGAAAGAACTTCAATGTGTGTTGTTTCAGATAGGAATGAGAGTATCCTGAAGGCTACATCAATTGTCTATCCGGGCATGCCACACTACTCTTGCATGTGGCATATTTGGACAAATATAAGTGCAAAGTTCAAGAAGGATCATCAACAATTAAATGAATTGTACTTTGCTACAGCACGGTCATACACTCTGGATGAATTTAATGAAAGGATGTCGAAGATTGAAGAGATAGACGCGCGTGTTAAATCATACCTATATGATATTGGCTATCATAGATGGTCAAGAGTACATGTAACGGTGAATAGAACTTGGACAATGACATCAAACATTGCAGAGTCGTTGAATGCTGTAACAAAAGATGTAAGAGAGCTGCCAATATTTGACCTATTAGAGTATATGAGGACACTTCTAGAACGTTGGACCAACGAGAAGTTATTGAAGGCAAAGGGTACTTTCACATTCCTTGGGTCCAAATTCAACAAAGAACTGGAGAACAACAGAACATTATCTCAGAAGCTTAGGGTAAGATCTGTTTATTTGGTGCAGAAAATAATGATAATTTAATATACAATATTTTCCAGATTGTAGATAAATTGTAGACAAATTGTAGATAATTTGTAGAAATTTTGAAGATAATTTGTAGATAAGTTGTAGATAATTTGTTTTTATGATTGAAATAATAGTCTTTTTGTTTGTTATGTAATTGTAGGTGAGGGCTTCAACAGATCATATACATATTGTGTTACGTGGTGTGAAGCATTACATTGTGTGTCTTGAAAGCAAGAAATGTAGCTGTGGCCAGTTCCAACTTGATGACTTCCATGTGCGCATGCTTTGGCAGATTTAAGGCACATGAATGAAACTTATGAAAACTATTGCTCTCCGTATAACACAAAGGAGAGCCTACTGCGTACGTATGAAATACCAGTAAATCCTCTTCCTGATGAAAGCAAATGAAATGGCCACAACATATTTCGGATGAAGTAGTAAATCCACCTACGGGATAGAAAAGGCAGCCAGGAAGACCTTAAAAGGAAAGATACAAAACATATGATGAAATAAAGTCAAAGAAGTATAAGGTATCATGTGGAAACTGTGGAGGTGAATGGCATAACAAAAGATCTTGCAAGAATGCGCCCAAAAAGAAATAAATATCATGTAGTTAGAATAGTAATTCAAAATAACTGTTAGTGTGTTCAAGTTAACAGAATTTTGTGTGTAATCGTTTAAGTTTTTAAAGATCATAATGCAGTTAATTTCAATTTGTTTATGTGTTTGTTAACATGTTTTTCTGTATTGTGTCAAGCATCTAAATTTGTTTTTGATATATTGTAGATAACTGTTAATATTTATTATCTACAATACAACTACTAAAAAAAATTAACTGTAATATACAGTGTTTCCAGATTGTAGATGAAATTGTAGACAAATTGTAGTTAAATTGAACATTGTGGATAATTTGTAGATAAGTTGTAGATAATTTGTAGATAATCTATTTCTATGATTGAAATATTATTTCTTCTGTTTGTTGTGTAATTTAACTTGAACTGACAGTTATATACAGAAATTACCTACAACTTGGAGGTATTTCATACAAATTATGTACATATTCAACTACAAAATTATATACAATCACGACATTGAGTGTTTCCAGATTGTAGATAATGTGTAGTTTTTTAGTAGACAAATTGTATTCTAACATCATAATAACTACGTTTAATATAATGAAGATACAGTGTTGTAAAGATTGAACAAATAGAGATAAAACCACCAATTTATATTCAAGTGAACTACTAAAACTTGATAGAAATTAACAAAACAAAAGGTCTGCTGCAATAAAAACATAAAAGAATTGTTCAGAAAGTTGTGTATTCTCCTTCTCCTACCAACTAGCATCAACTAAAATACATAAACATGACACTATTTCTTTTTTCTCTGGACTCTTTTTTCTCATTCAATGCAGGAGCACCCTTCCTCCTTGCTAGCCTGCCTGTAACCTCACTTTCACTGATTGGCCCATCTTCCTGCTTCTTTGTAGCATAGTCCCATAGTAGAGCTCCATAGCGTCTACGATGTTGGTCAATATCAGAAAGGTCTTCTGCGGGAATTGACACATCTCCAAGACTAACATACTCCGCAAAGGCAACAACAAATACACCACAATCGCTGCATAAGACAAAAATTTAAATATTTACCAAGTGATTATAAACAAAAAAAGAATTAAACGTATAGAAAGAGAGAATAAATTTTTTACAGTGATCCTTCTTTTTGCTGTGGAATCTCCGCAACCATCCACTGAATGTTAAGAGGGTCTGTAACTAGTTTCTCAATGTATGCCTTTGTATTCTTGAAGTTAATGTCTTTAAGCTTCCCATAGAAACCAGCGCATGACAAATACAAGGGGATAATGACTGAAAACTTATCAACACAGGATTCAACAACTTTATGATTGCGGGAAGAGACCATGGAATCATACGCATAAAGTTGCATGTCCGCAATGTCGAAAACGACCAACACCCAATGGAAATTTTTTACAATGTTGACGGGCATGATGACATAGTCAACTTCATCCCATGCAAAATTTGCAAGTAGTCTATACCCCAAAATATATTCTGCAACATCCTGGGGTTTAACAACCGAATACTTCTTTTCTGGAGGAGAATTTATGAACTTCTCATAAATTTGTTCAATCCTCGTCTTGAACAAACAATTGGTTCGTTGTAAAACTAGTGTTGTTGTTGGGGCCATATTTGCCTCTTTTTCTTAGGTAATACATTAAAACATCAATGTGCTGCAAACAAAATAAAATCTACATAAAACTACAGTGTAACTACAATTAACCACAAAACAGCTACAAAAAAATCTACAATGATATCTAAAAACAACTCTACAATTTAAACTACAAAGTCAACTTCAAATAATATAACAAATAGCTACACTTTAGCTGCAGTTACACTGCAAACATGGAACACAACATCTACAATCAGGTCTCCATCATATCTACATTTATACTACAATTAATCTTGTAATGTTCAGCTTAATCTACAATTTAACTACAAATATGAAATACAGCTATAACAATTCTGTCCACAATACTATATATAGAATTTATACATACAAATCATCATCAAATAGGATACATAAGCTACAAACTAAATACAATTACACTACAAATAAGAAAAGACAGCATCTACAATAATGTCTACATTATATCTACAATTTATAATACAAGTCATGGTCAAATATATTTCATATCTACAACATAACTACAATTAAAATAAATAAAAAGAAGACAAACTATCTACAAATTATATCTTGTGAATAGATTCTTTGATACTTACCGAGTCATGGAGGACTTGTCCGGGGTGAGCAAGGAAATAAAACCAATCCTTCTTATAAACCTTTTCCACTCCAAGGTCTAACCAAGGATTAATTTGGTTATCCTTTATGGAAAATAGAGCCTTCCTCTTGTAACAACAAATAAATGTCAAAAAACAAATTATAGAATGAATTAGATATGTAAAAAAAAATGCTGAAATGAAAGTGTCAATTTATGCATTCATACCTCTTTGAACCTTTGTCACTACTGTGGTATAACCACTTGTTGAATTTATCTAAAACATCCGGATCTACATTTTCACCTATAACAGTAGTAAAGGGGTGCTTGAGGTAGAAAAATTTAGGTCCAACCGAGTTGCTACCCACAGAACTATATAGTGGGATAAATGGTGATCGGGCATACTTTCCCGGATGCCTGGTTCTCCCCGGATGCATAGGTGTTGCTTCATCTTGTATGGGCTCGCCATACTTAACCAATTGGGATAAGTTGTCAGGCAACTCAAAATCATCCAGTGTGACCCCCTTCTTCTCAATTCATGATCCTTCTGAATCACCTAGATCCACATATTGTGCATCTGCACCTTCGTTGTCATGTTACTCAATGGCCTTTTCTGTCTGAGCTGCTACAGTCACTCCGTGAATTGGGGATTGTGCATTCATATCCTCCATCTCTGTAACACAATGCATATCTTACTTAACAGGAATGTAAAATTGTATAAACAACAAAAATATATCTCTAAATGACAGTATGATATGATACCTGCTTTGTCTTCATCAGTTGCAACTTGAAAGTCTGTATATAAATCACCAGGTGCTGGGACATGTTCTTGACCAACTGCACCTTCAACATGTTCTATTTTATAATTAAAAATGGTAAATAATACTAGATAATGGTGCCTTGAAAGTTGTAGATATGTGTAGGAAATTGTAGATAAAATGTGGATAAGTGTGGATATCCTCTATATACTTTAATACTAAATGGAGATAATTGTAGATATTTTGTAGATACTTGTGTTGCTGGTGCTTGCCTGCACTTGTTCACCAATGTTGAACTGAAAATGCTGATTGTTCAAGTCTTTTTGTTGGTCATTGTTTTTTGTTGAACTACCAACAAACTAAATGTTTTATGTTAGTTTGAGTATATTGTTTCATATGTCAAAAATTGTTTTGGTATATAAATATATGTCAAATCTTACCTTTGTATCATCTTCCTCATTTCTACTGTTTATCAATTTCAAAACAGTCTGCACAGACTCATTTATAAACCCTCGAAGGCTATGGAGTTCTACAAATACAATTTTCCTAAAATCTTCAAGCTTTCCATCAATCTACAAGTTACAATATAGTAAGTTGTTAATTTCATAATATGTGTTAACATACATTCAAAAACACGTGCAATTATATATAGAAATATGTCAGAATTTACAAATTTGTAGATATTTTGTAGGTAGTTTATGAAATGTAGATAATTTGTAGATATATTGTAGTTTATATGTATTACCTGCTCAATTCCTTTTTCTAACTTTCTGAGCTTCTTAACAATAGAGTCCTTGTCCTCTTGACTAGTTGTTTGTTTGGGTTCAAATGTAGGAGGATCAGCATTGGGAACCTCAGATGTTTGTTCACCTTCTTGAACTTCATACTCAATTTTGTCCGGCCAAGTCAGCACTCCAATCTCTTATCCAGATTCACTCATGCTAGTAAATTGAATGAGGAAAAATAATTAGTTTGACTAAGGCATAAAATGTAGAGTAATTGTAGATATTTTGAAGGTAAATGTATAATCATAAAATAAAAAATAAAAAAAAACTTTACCTTAATCCACTCAGGCTTTATCATCTTCTCTTCAAAGGCAACTAACCAAATCTGCCCCTTAGTAGCTGACCATCTTAGTATGTGAGGTATTGAGTCAGAACACCTCGTAGCAAGCTCAGTGCTGATGGTCGAGCAACACTCATAAAGCCATACTTGCAATGCTAGTGAGCATCCCCGTATGAGATAAGAATGTACGTAGGGATTTAGTCTGTGCCTAACAGATTCCATGACCAGAGTGAAAGATTTAATACCCCATGGGTATGACTCATACTGCCCAGACTCTACCAAATAGAACCTAAAGTGTTCTACAAAAGACACATGGTCTTTGTCATAAGGACAAATGAAAAATTCTAAAAGATAAAGAATGCACAACTTCCCCGCATCCTCACGTTTACCCGGGATCTATTGGTTACTATATTTTTCAAATATGACTTCTCTACTTTTAACTTGTTAGGAAAATAGATGTTCATTAGCTTGCTAACATAACTGGAAGTATAGCCAAAATCTGTAACCTGAGTAACACAATTTAGACCGGTAATTAATGCAAACTCTCTCAATGAAAAATTCAATTTTTCACCCTTCAACTGGACTGAAAAATATGATGCATTGGACTTTGTTAGTTCATACTTCATCAGAAGATGAATGGCTTGGTTTTGCATGCATATGGGGGGGAGAGACAGTAAGTATCCAAAACATGTCTTTTTGAAAAGCTTCAACGCAGTTGGAGACAATAGCTCTTTTATCTGGCTAGGAATGCTAGGATCACACAAAGTGTGGAATCGAAGCACCCCATAATCCACATTATGTGGGGCAAAGAAATGTCCATTCCGCACAAATAATAAATTATTTCACATTAGTAAACAGCATAAAAAGGATACATTCATCTACATTTTATCTACAATATAACTACAAAATCACTACAAAATATGTACAATTCAAAGCATTTCCTACAAAAAAGCAGCAACAAAAAATAACTACAACTCTGCTTCAAATAGTACAAGCTACCCAACAATATAACTACAGAATCACTACAAAAAATCTACAATTCAAAGCATTTTCTATAAAAAGGCAGCAACAAAAAATAACTACAACTCTGATGTCACGACCCGAATTTCCACCTTCAAGTCGTGACTGCGTCTAACGTTGAACCCGCTAGACAAGCCAATGTGTGTAGTTAAACTAACATGATAACACCGAATTAACAAAATTAACCAAAAATAGTTTACAATATAACAACAAAAATAGATAAAAACAGGACTAAATGATTTAAACAAGTACAATATGTTGTAACAATCCCCGAATCTGGAGTCACTAACTCACGAACATACTAAAAGATTACTACAACCAAGGGCTAAACAATAATTGTATACAACCGTCTTTGGAAATAAATGAAAAAGACAGGAAGGAAGAAAAAGGGATAGAGGAGACGTCAAGGCCCACGAACGTCTGCGGGTCTACCTTGAAATCTCTGAGGTGGACTGAAGGATACTCCCTCTAACGATGTCCACTGGGTCCGGCAGCGGGATCTGCACAACATAAAGAAGTGCAGGTGTAGCATCAGTACAACCGACCCCATGTACTGAGTAAGTGTCGAGCCTAACCTCGGCCAAAGTAGTGACGAGGCTAGACTAGACAACGGTAATCTACCTGTACAGTTCTACAAGATATATCACAGACAAACGCAGGAATAGACAGATAAGCATGAGATATGGCAGCAGTTAATGGGAAAAGTGAATGAAGCAGTTAAATTGACATATAGAAGTAAACAAAGGAGGCAATTTAACACAATAGCTAACGAATCAAGTACAAGTACCAGAAATGTAAATAATGGCACGGCATCACCCTTCCTGATTTTACTCTCTTCCTCACAGTGCAATGTAATCAAATACCATGGCACGACATCACCCTTCGTGCTTTTACTCTCTTCCTCACAATGCAATGTATAATGCGAAATAGTATAAATCATGTCACAGCATCACCCTTCGTGCTTTTACTCTGTTCCTCACAATGCAATGTACAATGTAAGGCAATATAAATCATGGCACAACATTAACCTTTGTGCTTATAATCAACGTAAATCATAGCATGGCATTAACCTTCGTGTTTATAATCAATGTGAATCATGGCACGACATCACCTTTCGTGCTTTACACTCTTCCTCACTATGCAATGTAATCAAATATCATGGCACGACATCACCCTTCGTGCTTTACACTCTTCCTCACCAAACAATGACAGATATAATGGCAAGGAGTACAACATAGTGGAAATATACAGTTCAAATCACCCGGCAAGGGGAAAACATCAATTAATAACTCAATAAATGCCCGGCAAGGGTCTCAGCTATAACCAATCACCTCAATTGTATACTTTACACTTGGATTCTCAATCGTATCAACACTTCTTAAGCTCAACAACCAATACTGTCAACCAGAATAAATTACCAAGTAGGTACAATCTCATAATATGATAAACATGGAAGAAATACTACAATTTCTATCAAAATTGACTCACGGGCATGCTTGACACANTTCCTTTATAATCCGACTCCGAAACAACGATATCTAGGCATAATTAATTCAAATAATATCAATAAAGACTCAATAACGCAATCCCGTAGCCCAGATATGCAATTCCTAGCATTCTTCCAAAAATACCAAAATTCGACCCCGGGCCCGCTTGGTCCGTACACGAGGCTCGGACCAAAACCCGATCACCCATACCCCCACGAGTTAGAGTATACAATTTGTTTTGAAATCCGACCCCAAATTGGGGTTGAATTACCCAAAATCCCATAAGCCCTAACTCTACCCCAAAATCCCTAATTTCTACTTTGATTTTTAGGATTTTAGGCCTAGATTCTAGTGATTATGGAAGAAAAATGGAAGAAAATGGAGTTGGAATCACTTACCTATGGAGTTATGGAAATGGAGGTCTTTAAAAATGGCCTAAGGGAGGAGTGGGGAAGAATAAGAGGGTGAAAAATAAGAAAAATCTCGTAATGGGTCTGTTTTGGACTTAAGAAAATCACTGGACGAAATTGCACTCTGCGATCGCAGAAGGAAGGGCGCGATCGCAGAAGAGAAGCTGGGCGACCCTATGCGATCGCAGAAGGGGACATGCGATCGCAGACCTAGCGGACTTGACCTTCTGCGATCGCACACTAGCTACGCGACCGCAGAGCAACTACCCTAGCCCCCACTCCAGACCGCATACACACTATGCGATCGCAGAACTAACTATGCGATCGCATAGTGCCACAGAACCTCCCCCACCTTACTACACTATGCGATCGCGACTCAGCCTATGCGATCGCATAGTGTTAAACGCCAGACAGCATAATTCACTCCAACACCAGATTTTTACACTTTAACTCACCCCGTTAGCTACCCGAAACTCACCCGAGCCCTCGGGTCTCAAAACCAAAAACACACACGATTTGAACTGGTGACACGAGGATTTTCAGTCCTCTGCTCTACCAACTGAGCTATCACGGCTATTCCCAATGTAGTATCCTCATTTTATTAGAGAACTGGGGTCTATGTCAATTACAAGGACAAAAGTAGATTAAAATTTTTATCAAAGCCGGGGAATTTCTTCGATCTTCAAAAAGATGATCATCCTACGGACTTGATCAAGCTTTTAAATCATCAAAATATCATCAAAAACAAGGACTTAAACCTCAAAACTCTTAGAATTTTCTTAAAACTTCATAAGTCTTAACTATTCCGATTTTTATCCGGAACCCGTCATTTCAAGTATGTTTTACACCAAATTTTACAGATAACTCACATAACATATAATAAACTTGTTCCGTGCTCCAGAACCATAATACGGGCCCGGTAACACGGTTTTCACATAATTATTCATTTTCAAAATTCTTTATTATTTTCAGAAAATAATTTTCTTTAAAAATTCATTTCTCGGGCTTGGGACCTCGGAATTCGATTCCGGGCATACGCCCAAGTCCCATATTTTCCTACGGACCCTCCGGGACCGTCAAATCACGGGTCCGTGTCTGTTTACCAAAAATGTTGACCAGAGTCAACTTTATTCAATTATTCAATTCAAAAATTCCATTTTTATCAAATTTTCACGTAGAAGCTTCCCGGCTACATGCCCGGGCTGCACACGCATATCGAGGTGAGATTAACGGAGGCTTTCGGGGCCTCGAAACACAGATTTAGCTGAAATTACTTAGGATGACCTTTTGGGTCATCACATCTCCTTCAAATAGTACAAGCTACCCAACAATATAACTACAAAATCACTACAAAATATCTACAATTATAAAAGGCAGAACATCACAACTACAAATTATCTTCAAAATTAAGACAATTATTCTACACTTAACTAAAACACGTATAACACAGATTTTTCCATCCTAAACAAAACTAAAAAATTGGAAACGAAACTAATAAATGTTTACCTTCACCAATGATTGGTTCAGAGCTTTTTTTGGGTGTTTTTTGGAATGTTTCTTCATTTTTTGATTTTTCGAACCAGGAGACACCTTGGGTTTCTTTCCTGTTCGAATTTTAGGGACCTCTTCTACAAAGTCGTCGTCTACCAAAACCTCTTTTCCTTTTCGTTTGAGTTGTTTTCCTGGTGTAGAACTTTCTCCAGCATCTACATCATGTTTTTATTTTGTTCTCATCTCGGCTCTGATTTGTCGGGGAGATGAACTATGAGTAGTCTCTGCAATTGCATGTGGAGATTTGACTTGTGTTTTGGGTGATTTTGGTGTTAACACACCCAAATCAAACGAGGGGATATCAGCTACTGCTAATTTTTTAGGACTTTTTTTCGAAGATTTGATGTTCTTCATCGATTAACTTCAACTTGACTCAAATTTGGAACGAACTTTGTAGAATGATGTCTTCAATTTTTTGTGAATTTAAAGGGAGAAACTGGTTTCAGTCGAACGTGGAGTTGTAAAAAAGTAAAAAAAAAACGTGGGTAGTTGTGAAACGTGGGTGAGGGTGAGGGGTAAGGAGAGAGAAACGTGGGATGAGTGGGGATATACGGACTCCTTTAATTATGGAGTAAAAAACTGCCCATTAATTATGCCCCTAAATTAATTATGGTATATAATTGATAATTTCGTATACTAAGTGTAATTAAGTCAAACCTTAAACAATGAGGGTAATAAGGTTTCCTATGTGGCATAGGAATGTAAAAATTTTGCTTTCTTTTTTCACGACCCGAAATCCCACCTTCAGGCCGTGATGGCATCTAACATTGAACCCGCTAGACAAGCCAACGTTTGATCTAAATTGACTTATTAACAATTAAATAACCAAAAATAACTAGAATAATTATAATAAAAATGCGGAAGTAATACCAAATTCAGGAATTCAATAGAAGTCCCGTAATAATGTTACTTAAGTACAATCCCAGAAACCGGTGCCACAATCTCACGAACAGTCTAAGAGTTTACTAAATATAATGGTCTGAAATAAATAGATACAACTGTCTTGGAACTACTGAAATAAGACAGAAAATGAGAGAAAAGGGTAAGAGGTGACGCCAAGTCCTGCGGACGTCTGCGGGACTACCTCGGTGTCACCGTGGACTGAAGGATACTCCCTCGCTCAGTGTCCACTGCGTCCGGCGATGTAATCTGCACATCATAGAGAAGTGCAGGTGTAGCATCAGTACAACCGACCCATGTACCGAGTAAGTTCCGAGCCTAACCTCGGCAAAGTAGTGACGAGGCTAGGACACGACAAAAAAAAACACCTGTGCAGTTCAATAATATAACAGGATGACAGGAAATAAACAAGTAATACAACTACGGGGGAGAACATGTTGGGGATAAAGGGGCCACAACTGCTAAAACAACAGAACAAGATAATTGAAATGTAGAAATAACAGTAGGAATTTAACAGCTCGGAACAAAGAAATAAACAGAAAAAGGCACGGCATGTCCCCTCGTGCATAACCTCACAATCACTCGGCACGGAATGTCGCCTCGTGAAAAACCTCATAGTCGCTCGGCACGGAATGTCCCCTCGTGCATAAATAATGATCACTCGGCACGGAATGTCCCCTCGTGTATTATAGATAATCACTCGGCACGGAATGTCCCCTCGTACAATAATAGATAATCACTCGGCACAGAATGTCCCCTCGTGCAAAACCTCACAATCACTCGGCACAGAATGCCCCCTCGGGCATAACATAAATAAAAGCAACAATTAGACAGGAAAATACAACAATAGGAAACCTCAAATACACATAAATATTCAACAAAGATTATATCGTCCCGGCAAGGGACTCAGCTATAACCAATCTCACTCTGAGGTATAATTCAACAATATAATCTTCAACCGAATGAATAATCAAATAACTTTCCACATCATTAAATACTCTCAATATATCACTTCCAGAATAATAAGAAATAAGTAACACAAAGAATTTCAAAGAACACAATAAAAATTATCAAGTTCGACTTACGGGCATGCTTGACCACAACATATAGGTACCCGTCACCTCACCTATACGTTGGACATGGATTAACACAAAGCAAATAAGACTTACCTCAGCTCCAAGAATGCAAATCAAGCCTCTAACACCACTTTTCCTCTCGAATCCGACGCCGAAACAATCGTATCTAGACATAATTGACTCAATAACATCAATAATTACTCAATAATTCAATTCCAAAGTCTAATTATAGGTTTTCCAACATTCTTCCAAAAATTCCAAATTTCGACCCCGGACCTGCTCGGTCCAAAAACGAGATTCGAACCAAAACCCGATCACCTATTCCCCCATGAGCCCGAATATACAATTTGTTTTGAAATCTGAACCCGAAACGAGGTTGAATTCCCAAAAATTCAAAAAGGCCTAACTTTACCCAAAATCCCAATTTCTACCTTTAATTTCATGTTTTTAGGCCTAAATTCTAGTGGGCGATTATGGAAAATGGAAAGAAACAAGTTAAAGATCACTTACCTAGGAGGTTATGGTAGAAGAATAGCTTGAAAATCGTCTATGGGGTTTGGAGAAGAAGAGGGTTATGAATTTTTGGTGAAATCCCGTAAGTATTCTGTTTTGAAGTATTAAAAATCACTGGACGAATTATACCTGTGCGATCGCGGAAGGAGTAATGCGATCGCACAGTGGATGGGTCCCCTAAGCTCCGCGATCGCAGAAGAATAAACGCGATCGCACAAGGCAATTCTACCCAGCTGATACGCTCAATTTACACCTTAAAAGAGTGCAAGCGATTGTTGTCAAATATAGTAACCCAA
>ML248636.1:0-41372 GCA_005239495.1 Nicotiana undulata
ATTATTGCTGCCCCGTTAATATGTTTCCCCTATTTGTTCCCATGCCTCTTCTATTTGATCATATTTGTCTTCATTATCAGTTATTTCTTATTCATATATCTGCTTAGACTAGGACAGGTGGTCGTATTATGCTAAGTCTAGCCTCGTCACTACTTCGGCTGGGGTTAGGCTTGGCACTTACTCAGTACATGGGGGTCGGTTGTACTGATACTACACTGCACTTCCTTGTGTTGTGCAGACCCTGCTACCGGACCCCGTGGAGCGTTCTGAGGGAGATACCTTCAATCCACGTCAGAGCTTCGAGGTATACACTGGCGTTCGTGGATCCCNTTCCAAGACAATATTGTATTTTCATTTCTAGACTTGTATTTAGTATTCCAGTAGCTAGTCCGTGAGATTGTGACACCCCGGTTTTGGAAAGTTTACGTTATCTTATGATTGTTATGTTTCTCTTTTCCGCATTCAAGTTTTGTTATTTTTATTATTGATGTTGGAAAGATTATTGTTGGGAAAGGTTTATTATCGATGTTCGGTTAAATAGATGTCCCACTAATATCTCGGAATGTAATGTAAATTGATCGAGGCTGATGAATTAGTATTTCATTTCGTACTAAATGATTTTTAAATTGTTATTGCATGTTACACGTTGGCTGGCCTAGCGGGTTCAACGTTAGGCGCAGTCACGGCCTAAAGGGTGGGAATTTGGGTCGTGACAATAGTATAAAAGGACATAAAGATGCAATCACGTCATAAAGTTATGGGTAATGTTTATCTTCGAAAATTTTCAGAATCTAGGACGTGGTCCCAAGGGTGATTTATATCGACTTCTTGAGCGGAGTTAGGAATTGTTATGAATTGGATTATAGTAGGTATTATAATGTATATTTATGGATTTGCATGTTTATTGACTAGTTTTAAAGTGTTGAGCATCGGTTCGAGTTGCTAGAAAGGTGTTGGAGCCGGTTTTGAGACTTCGAAGCGAGGTAAGTCCCCTTCCTAACCTTGCAAGAAGGAATTAACCCATAGGTGAACTAAATTATTATGTGCTTCTATTTGTGGGGGCTACGTACGCACGAGGTGACGAGAGTCCGTACGTAGATACTAGTTATGCCTATGTTCGGGTAGTTTTAGGCTTACATCATGCCTTGTTGATATTGTTATTAATTTATGTTTATTGTTTGCCTTGAGAAGGAGCGAGATTGAGTTTGCTTATTAAGTGTTTTTTAAAGGAGTTTAAATTAAGAAAAAATTGGGATCTTAAAAGTTTTCATTTGAATTTCGTATCTTGAAAAGAATGGAAGAATACTATAATAACTTAAGAAATCTATATGTAACCGCGCCGCAAGTATGGTGAGCGGGGTAATTCCTTAAATTTATATTTGACCGCGTTGCATGTATGATCTGCGAGCGGGGTAATAGATGCACCTATGGTTCGTGCCGTTTGACCCTCGGCATTGTATAATTTCCATTTATGTTGGATTGGTCCAAACGTCCTCAGTGGTATTTGTGTGTGATAACAGGACTGGAAGTCCCTTTTATAAGAGGTGTAAATTCATTGTTTGTGTGATCAGATATTTTTAAAGGAAGGAAGTGGTTTAAGTTCTTGAATATGATGAAGACTTGTGCAGTTATTTCTTATTCTGGGTCTTATTGTTGTATATCATACTTAATTGAAATTTCATATTATCATATTGTTGGCCCTTAGTAAGTGTTGAAGCCGACTCCTCGTCACTACTTCTTCGAGGTTAGGCATGATACTTACTGGGTACGCGTTGATTTACGTACTCATACTACACTTGCTGCACATTTTTGTGCACGTGCATTTATGATTAGCGGCCTTGTAAGAGTAGAGGCATATACGCATGCAGAGACTTGGTGAGCTGCATCTTATGAGACCATCTGCAACCTGCAAAGTCTTTTTCAGAGTTCTTATATTTTCTTTTCTGCCCAAATTTTGTATTCGGGACAGTTATTATATTTTATTTTACTTCCTAGTAAATGCTCATGTACTTATGACATCGGGTTCTGAGATTATTAGGGGACATTCGGTATTGAAATTTGAAAGCATCATTATTATCTTGTAAAGTTCATCTTTACTAGTGAAATTGAAGGAAATTCATGATTTCAAAAATATTAAAAATGAAAATTTTATTAACTTTTCAGTATTGGCTTGCCTGATAGTGGTGTCCGGCGCCATCACGGCCTTTAACGGATTTTTGGTTGTGACAACGATATTCCTTAGTCTCCGAAGGAGGAAGAAAAAAAGAAAGAAGGGAGAGAAAGGAGTGGTATAAGAGAGAGGAGAGAGAAGTGAGGAGTGGTCTGGTCGGAAATCTTACCTGGTAGCCGTCGTCGGCGTCGGTAGGGTTCCGGCAGAAGATGACCGTAGGGGTTAGGGTTGGGTTAGAGAGAGGGAGAGAGAAAGAGTCGAGGAGAGAGAAGAATCCAATGAGAGGATGTCCTTTTGGCTATATATTCTTCTTTTTATGTTTGCTGAACCGGGGATCTATCGAAACCGTCTATCTACCTTCTCATGGTAGGAGTAAAGTATGCGTACACACAACCCTTCCTAGACTCTACTTGTAAGATTTTACTGGGTTTTTCGTTGTTGTTGTAATTAATTTCCCAGTTTGTTCAACTAGTTTTCTTTTGTGGAAGTATAGCAGAAAATAAATTTATTATAAGTTGTTAGTTTAATTTGGGCTAATGTACTTTTCTTTTTTCCTTCAGTAGTTAAAAACTCTCCCGTTCGAATTACATGATAGACTATTGTCTAACTCTTAAGTATTTCCAGCGTAATTCTATGCAATTTTCAGTATTTCATGGAAAATGACCAGATTTTTGAGTATTACTCCTAATATAGTGTCTCGATGTATTTGATTTGCGCCACCTAATTTGATAATAACTTGTGATGCCCATGACGTACGGCAGTCGATGAAAGCGGGTCAAGTAGGACTATCAGGTTGTATAACACAAGTTCATATGTTTCGCGCATTTTTTATGCTTGATGTGGCATTGCCCGCACGCGTTTGATGCTCGATGTGACATTGCCCGAAAAATAAATTTGTGCGGATCATGACCCAAAACATGATCCCAAAACGGACAATACATGTCATGGGATTAGATCGTGACATAAGATTCTATAATCATGGAAATGATGCCTCTAAATTTGTCAACTCTTCGTGAAATAATATAGAAAAAACGAAGACTTTAGCTTATATATAACGATATGGTTCCTGTCGCATGCACAAATAGCTCTTTACAGCTATGTTTCTAGCTTTTTATCTTGAAAATGATTGATCTTCAGACGTATTATATTACATAAGGTACAAATAATGCAACTTCCTTAAAACTCCAGATTTTACTATTCTTAATTCCCTGTATTCTTTGTGAACGTTAAAAGACACGTACGTATATTTGACAACTTGGGTCATACTAGTATATGCTTCTTCTTTTTTCTTTTGGCTAAAATACTAATATATGCTAAAATGTGTTATGATTTGATATAATTTCCATTATGATATGTATTCTCATATAATTTGTGACTCTTACAATTAGTTCTTTATTATTTTTGTGTAACATTTGGTTTTCACTGTAAATATATTTTTTGAAATTGGATGTTTAATAATTTGAAACCTAACATACCACCAAACGTCGAGAAAATAGGGAGAAAGAGGAGGAGTAAACATAGGCAAAATTTACGGGAGTGACAGCTGTGGTTGGCAGACAAATAGTAGACGCCGTTAAGGTTGGGACAATGGTTTGGTGTTTACATGTCGTCGTAGTCAGACATCATCGGATCCTGCCCCTCTACCCCACAAGGCTTTCCATTTGGTGCTAATTTCAAGGCCATTGGATGACTCAACTAATTAACAGCATCTTTTTATTCCAACAAGATTTCACCACGTACATGTCATTAAAAATAACTATTACTCCCTCCGGTTGATCAATTTGCTTTTAACATATCCATCAAGAAAATATTAAATTCTATATAAAAATACCTACTATGACTAAACTATCCCTAATTAAACATTTAATGTGAGAAGTAAGAAAACTTTTTAGGATATGTACATAGAGGTTATTTTGTAAAAACAAATTGATTTCTTTCTTGATTACATAACTGGACACTTATTTTGAACCAAAATAAAAAAGAAAAATGGTCACTTATTGTGAACCGGAGGGAGTAATACTTGCATTAGTATAGGTTAGTTGTTAGCCAATGAATATTTAAAAGCTAATTAAACCGATCGAATTGTACCTTATCGAATCGATTTTTAGGTTTTTTTAATAAAATCGTAGATTTTTTATATAAAGTTATAACTGTACCGATAACTAGGGTAATGCTTTTCTTTTTTTTGTAAAAATAAATCGAAAAAATACTGAACCGTATCGAATAAATTTATATGTAGGAAAATATTTATATATTAAGTTTAAAATTAATACAACATTAAACTTTTTTGGACATTGGAATTATAAAAATGGTTAAAAGTCAATGAGTAATTAAACTCAAAATCATAATTCCCAAAACTATTATACTACTCCTATTTAAACTAAATTATTTTCAGCATATTCGCTAGCAAGATACAAGGTATTCAAGCGATTATGAGTAGTAAACTACAATGTATTGAATATATTTCCTTTCAAAATTTAAAATTTATCTTTTTGAATATTTAATCTTCCATATACTTTATTCTTGAATCCCAGCTTGATTAATATCTTTTCATTCGTGTGATTTATATTTTGTTTGTCTTTACTTAATTTCTTTTATGCTGCTGTAGAATAGTTGATGGATCTAATACTCTGATCTTTGGTCATCTTTTATGTTTTCTTAATTCATCACTCTTTAAATAGTAAAAATGTGTAGAGAATTTTGCGAAGTCCTATAAAATTAAGTATGTTATTGCATTCTACTTCTACTAGTGGATTTTACATGACTTTTAAAAAAATACCAAAAATTAACCGAACCGTATCGATACCGAAGAGAAACCGACATGATTGGGATGATTTCGAAAGTCTAATTTTTATTATAAATAGTAAAACAACAAAAAAAAAATATGGTACAAATTTTATACAATAACCGACCAAACCAAATCTTTGACACTCCTACTAGCTATATTACATCTCTAGGGATACGGTCCTTTTTCAGACGTTGTATAAATACAAAATATATCGTGCACTGACCTGTCCTTTCACATTTCACCATATTATAAGTCATCTCCTTTTAGAAGAAATCGTGTAAATGAAAATAGTTATAGTGGGATGAATAGAACCATTCGTTCCTTAATTTGAGGTTTTGAATTCGAGCTTCTGCTATAAAAAAATATTTAATGTGTTTTTTTTATGTAATACAAATTTGAACTAGTTAGAAATCTTATTTAACCTGACGCAGGATGAATAAAAAAAAATGTGTATATTTTGTCTTCAATCTATATGCACTGATCTCAGACAATAAGGGGACAACTATACAACAAAACTATACTGTGTCACGACCCGGAATTCTCATCTTTAGGACCGTAATGACGCCTAATATTTCACTTGTTAGGCAAATTAACGTTAGAGAATCTTAAAGCCAATTTTTAATCAATTACGATAAGTAAAACAATTAAGCCGAACTGAAATTTATAATGAGTGCGAAATAACATAGACATTATTAATATCTAAGTACAACCCAGATCTAGAGTCGCAATTCACGAGCTTTTAGAGTCTCTACAAACAGGGATTGAAATAAATACAACTGCTTGAACACGAACAGTAAAATAGGAGAAATGGAAGGGGACTTCAAGGTCTGCGTGCGCCAGCAGAACTACCTCGAGTCTCCAAAAGCAAATCCGAGCTGAAACACCTTACGAACATTTGGGACCAGTACCAAAATTCGCACAAGAAGTGCAGAGTGTTGTATGAGTACAACTGACCCAATGTACTCCATAAGTGTCGAGCCTAACCTCGACGAGGTAGTGACGAGGCTATGACAAGACACCCACGTAAAATAAACCTGTGCAGATATACAATATACGTACAACACAATAACAAATAAAAGCTAAACATGTGATTTTGGGAGGGGACATGCGAAAGAGGGTACAAGATACGATCAATATTACAGGGAATGATAAAGGAAACGGTCAATAAGCCTTTAACCTATAAAATGAATAAACATAATGAACAAAACTGCACGGCATCACCCTTCGTGCTTTTACTCTCAACCTCACTGTGAAATAATAATAACTTCACGGCATCACCCGTACTTTTACTCTCAACCTCACAGTGAAACAATAATAACTACCCGGCATCACCTTTCGTGCTTTTACTCTCAACCTCACTGTGAAACAATAATCATTGCACGACATCACCCTCCGTGCTTTTACTCTCAACCTCACTGTGAAACAATAACAACTGAACGGCATCACCCTTCGTGCTTTTACTCTCAACCTCACTATGAAACAATAATAATTGCACGACATCATCCTTCGCGCTTTTACACTCTCTCTTACCATATAAGGGTGAACATAACAAAAGGGAGACAGAATAAACAAAAACATGCCTCACATCAACAATGTTTTCACAATATCAACCTCAAGTTCAGAAAACAATACTTAATTACCTCAAATAACTCGTAAATGCGAAAAGAGCGATTAATTTAGTAGCCAACTAGTCTAAGCATGGATATCATGATCAACGAAAGAAATAAACTACAAGAAACAATTCTCACCAGCATGCTTTGAACCAACAACAACACATAAGTACTCGTCACCTCACATATATGTTGTACCCTACCTCTATGCATGTAGCAAATAGGCAAACAAGTCCTAATCTCTCAAGTCAAGGTTAACCACGATACTCACCTCGCTCCAATGAACAACTCAAAACTCAACCACGACTTTGCCTTTTGAACAAGTCTCTGAACCAACCAAATATAGCACATTATCAACAAACGATTCAAAATTAGCCTTAGGAACTACCCATGAATGAAAATGTTCAATTCAGGTCCTTATTAAAAATACCTAGATTACTAGATTCTAATTTTACAAAAATCCCTAATTCTACTCAATCCCCCAATTTTCACCATGAAAATACTAGATTTTAGGTTGAAATACAGTTAATCAGTTAAATAGATCGCGTTTAAAAACCAAATAGACTGTTTAGGAGGTATGCGACTTGGACGATGAAAGAGGGCTAGAGCGTGGGTCAGGGTCAGATACTGAGGGGCGAATCTTATGAAATGTAATGAATGATTGAAAGAAATATGTTAGAATCACTTGCCATTGAATTGCGAAAGAAGGGTTCTTGGAAAAATTGCCTCTAGGGTTTTCTGGTTTGAAAATTTTGAAGAATGAGAGAAAATCCCGTATGACTCTTACTTGACCAGTCGCAGATGTCGCAATTGCGACCAAGGGTATCGCAATAGTGAATCCCGCAAATGCGAAGGTTCCCCCATCTCTGATATCATCGCATTTGCGATGATTTGTTCGCAAATTTGAACTGGGCATGATCGCAAATGTGGCCCATTTGATGGAAAATTCAAAGTAACTCCCCCCCTCCCCCCAGGCGCCATCATAAAAGCGAAGACCTGTTTGCAATTGTGAAACTATGTCTCTTTGCAAATGCGAAGAATTTCATCGCAAATGCAAACCTGAAAGGTATGCTGCCATAACGCAAATGCGAGGCCCGACCTCGCAATTGCGAGATCTGAGACCTGCACTAGAAACTGAAGAACACCAGCTGAGTTTTATAAGTCCAAACTACTCCGTAGCCTATCCGAAACTCACCCGATCCCTTGGGTCTCCAAACCAAACATGCACACAAGTCCAAAAACATCATACAAACTTGCTCGCACAATCAAGTTGCCAAAATAACATCAAGAATTATGAATCGGATACCATAATCAAATGAAATTTTCAAGAAACTTTAGAATTTCTATTTCAACAACCGGACGTCCGAATCAAGTCAAACCAACTCTGTTTCTCACAAAATTTGACAAACAAGTCATAAATATAGTAATAAATCTATACCGGGTTCCCAAACCAAAATGCCGACCCGGTATAAATAAAGTCAAATATTGGTCAAACCTTCTAAGTCATTAAGCCTTTAAACTTCGATTTTTCAACAAAATACGAAAACTTGAGGTAGGGACCTCAAAATTCGATTCCGGGCATATGCAAAGTCCCAAATCACGATACGGTATGGATCCGGATCCGTTTGCTCAAAACGTTGACCGAAGTCAACTCAAATAAATTTTAAAGGCAAATTTCTTACTTCATCAATTTTTTAAACATAATAACCTTATGGGAAAATATCCGGACTGCGCACGCAAATCGAGGAAGGATTAAAAGAGCTAACGGAGGCTACGAAAAACATATTTAAGGTTTAAAACTCTAGATGACCTACCGCGTCATCATAATCTCCACCTCTAAAACAATCGTTCGTTCTCGAACGGACATAGAAAAGTTCCTGGGATGGTGAAAAGGTGTGGATATCTTCTCCGCATATCTGACTTGGGCTCCTAAGTAGCAGCCTCGACTGGATGACCTCTCCAGTGCACTCGAACTGAAGGATAACTCTTAGACCTCATTTGTCGAACCTGTCGGGCTATTCCAGCTCCTCCTCATAAGTCCAATCCTTGTCCAATTGGACTGAGCTGAAATCTAACACATGGGATGGATCACCGTGATATTTACGGAGCATAGACACATGGAACACCGGGTGAACTTCTGATAAACTAGGTGGCAATGCGAGCTTGTAAGCCACCTAACCCACTCTCTCCAAAATCACAAAGGGTCTGATGTACCTAGGGCTCAACTTTCCCTTTTTTCCGAACCTCATCACACCCTTCATGGGTGAAACCCGAAGCAATACCCTCTATTCGATCATGAATGCAACATCACGAACTCGACAGTCGGTATAACTCTTCTCCTGGTCTGAGCTGTGTAAAGTCGATCCAGAATAATCTTAACCTTATCAAAGGCATATTGTACCAAATCTGTACCCAACAACCGAGCCTCCCCAGACTCGAACCATCCAAATGGCGATCGACATCATCTCCCATATAATGCCTCATAGGGAGCCTTCTGAATACTTGACTAGTAGCTATTTTTGTAGGCAAACTTCGCAAGTGGCAAAAATCGATCCCACGAACCCTCGAAATCTATAACACAAGCACAAAGCATATCCTCCAATATCTGAATAGTACGCTCTGATTGTCCGTCCATCTGAGGATGAAATGTTGTGCTCAACTCAACATGCCTGCCCAACTCACGTTATACCGCTCTCCAAAAGTGCAAGGTGAACTGCGTACCTCGATCAGAGATGATAGACATGGGACCGTGAAGACGGACGATCTTACAGATTTAGATCTCAGCTAACCGCTCGGAAGAATAGGTAACTGCCACAAGGATGAAATATGTTGACTTGGTCAACCTGTCCACAATAACCCATACCGCATCGAACTTCCTCTGAGTCTGTGGGAGTCCAACAACAAAATCCATAGTGATACGCTCCCACTTCCACTCGGGAATCTCTAACCTTTGAAGCAAACCACCAGGTCTCTGATGCTCACACTTTACTTGCTGACAATTTAGACACCAAACTACATAAGCAACTATGTCCTTCTTCATCCTTCTCCACCAATAATGTTGCCGCAAGTCCTGATACATTTTGGTGGCACCCTGATGAATGGAATATCGGAAACTATGGGCCTCCTTAAGAATCAACTCACGAAGTCCATCTACATTGGGCACACAAATACGACCCTGCATCATCAAAACTCCATCATCTGCAACAGTAACCTTCTTGGCACCACCATGTCGCAGTGTGTCTTCGCCCCCTGATATGCTCAAACAAGGAAGAACGGGCAAGTGTACAAGCTAGAACACAACTGGGCTCTGAAACATCCAACCTCAAGAACTAATTGTCCAAATCCTGAATATCTAATGCAAAGCGGTCTCTCAGGTACTGGAATGTACTCAAGGCTGCCCATACTCACTGCCTTTCTACTCAAGGCATCGACCACCTTATTGGCCTTCCCAAAATGATACAAGATAGTGATATCATAGTCTTTCAATAGCTCTAACCATCACCTCTGCCTCAAATTGAGATCTTTTTGTTTGAACAAATAATAAAGGCCCAGATGATACGTGGAAACCTCGCATGACACGCCATAAAGATAGTACCTCCAAATCTTTAGCGCATAAGCAATGGCTTCCAGCTCCAAGTCATGGACAAGATAATTCTTCTAATGAACCTTCAACTTTCGCGACTCATATGCAATCACTCTGCCATCCTGCATCAATACTACACCGAGCCTAACACTGGATGCATCGCAATATACCGTATAAGATCCTGAACCTATGGGAAACACCAACACTTGCACTATAGTCAAAGCAGCCTAGGGCATCTGAAAGATCGCCTCACACTCGTATGTCCATCTAAACGGGGCACCCTTCTGGGTCAATCTCATTGATGGGGCTGCTATAGATGAGAACCCCTCCATAAACCAACAGTAATAACCCGCCAAACCTAAGAAACTCCGGATATCCGCAATTGAAATAGGTCTAGGCCAGTTTTGAACTGCCTCAATCTTCTTAGGTTTCACCTGAATACCCTCTACCAATACTACGTGCCCCAAGAAAGCATTTTGAAAACTTGGCATATAGATGACTATTCCTCAGAGTCTGAAGCACAATCCAAAGACATTGTGTGTGCTCCTCTCGACTGCGGGAGTAGTTCAAGATATCGTTAATAAGAACAATCACAAAAGAAGCCAGATAGGGCTTGAACACCCGGTTCATCAAATCCATAAATACAGCTTGGGCATTCATCAACCCAAAGGACAACACTAGAAACGCATAATGCATGTACCGAGTCCGAAAAGATGTCTTAGGGACATCGGATGCCTTAATCCTCAACTAATGGTAGCCAGACCTCAAATAAACCTTTGAAAATACATTGGTACTCTGAAGTTGATCAAATAAGTCACCAATCCTCGGCAATGGATACTTGTTCTTGATGGTGACTTTGTTCAACTGCCGATAATCTATGCACATCCTTATCAATCCATCCTTCTTCTTCACAAACAACACAGGCACACCTCAGGGCGAGACACTAGACCTAATGAATCCCTTATCAAGTAAATCTTGCAACTGCTCCTTCAATTCTTTCAACTTTGGTGGGGCCATACGGTATGACAGAACAGAAATGGGATGAGCGCCTGGAGCCAAATCAATACAGAAGTCAATATCTTTGTCGGGTGGCATCCCCGACAGATGTGCAGGAAATACCTCTGTAAACTCATGAACAACCGGTACTAAATCCATGGAAGAAACCTCCACACTAGAATCACGGACATAAGTTAAATAAGATAGACACCCATTCTCGACCATATGACGAGCCTTCACATAAGAGATAACCCTGATGGTAGAATGGAAAGGAGTCCCTCTCCACTCTAATTGAGGTAACCCCGGCAAGGCAAAGGTCCTCATCTTGGCATAACAATCCAATATAGCATGATAAGGTGACAACCTATCCATGCCCAAGATGACATCAAAATCAACCATATCGATAAGTAGAAGATATACGTTATTCTCGAGACTCCCAATAGTAACCACACACGAACGATAGACACGGTCTACAACAATAGAATCTTTCACAGGTGTGGACACATACATAGGAACACTCAAAGAGTCACGAGGCACAAGAAAATATAAAGTAAAGTAGGATGACACATAGGAATAAGTAGAGCCCGAATTAAATAGAACTGAAGCATCTCTATGGAAAACTGAAATAAAATCTGTGATAATAACGTCACATGACTCAAAATCAGGCCTGGCTGGGAAAGCATAATATCGGGGCTGGGCCCCACTACTCTGAACCACGTCCTTGGGACGGTCGCGAATCGGTTGGCCTCCACCTTTAACGGTATGACCTCTACCTCTAGATGGCTGAGCAGGCAATGTAGAAACCATTGCCGGAACCATGGCACAAGAACCCTGATGTTGTGAGCTGCCGGGTGCCCGAGGAAAAAATCTAGCCATGTGCCTCGGGTCACCACAAGTACAACAGAACCTCGTCTACTATGGTGGAAGATCTTGGAACTGACCCTGTCAACCTAATTAACCACCCTGAAAACTCTGGAGAGGAGGTTCACTAATAGGAGCTAGTGGTGCACTGTAGGCTAGCTGACCGGGATGAGACATATGAGGGTCGCGACCACCTAAAGCATTGTGAGATTCCTGGAGTGCTGAATGAAACGACATGGGAGGATGGCCTCTACCAAAAGTATCCCTGCCTCCAGACGAGGTGCCACTGAACCCACCAGAATGACGAGGCTTCTTATCAGACCCTTTCCCTCTCTCCTGTGCAAGAACCACCTTGATCCGCCGTGCGACATTGGCAGACGCCTGAAAAGATATCTCACCCCCAGTCTCCTTGGACATCTGAAGCATGATAGGGTAGGCGAGTCCATCTTGAAACCTCCTCACCCTATCCCTTTCACTAGGAAGCTAATGCAGAGCATGACAGGCTAGATCCACAAAACGGGTCTCGTACTGAGTAACAGTCATACTACCCTGTTGGAGACGCTCGAACTGCCGGCGATAATCCTCTCTCAATGTGATAGGAGGAACTTCTCTAGGAAGATCTGAGAGAACTGGTCCCAAGTAAGAGTAGGCGACCCAGCTGGTCTGGTCAACACATAGTCCCTCCACCATTTCTTGGCAAAACCCCTCATCTGAAATACAACAAAATTGACCCCATTGGTCTCAACTATACCCATGTTCCGCAACACTTCATGGCAGTTGTCAAGATAATCGTGTGGGTCCTCTAAAGGTGCACTACTGAAGTAAATTGGAAAGAGCTGGTAAACTTGTCCAATCTCTATAAAACTTCAGAAGACATGGCGGGTCCATCACCGGCCTGTGCTGCAATAACCGGCTGAACCACCCCAACTAGCGGGTCTGCTGGAGTTTGATACCAGGGATCCATCTGCTACGGAGTGTGAGTATCAGGAGTCCATGCTCTTTCCCAGCTTGAGAGACGGCTGGTGCCATAGGAAATGTACCGACTTGGTCCACACTCTCCATAAGGCCCACCCATCGAACTAGAGCGTCTTAAAGCACTGGGGTGGTGATGAAGCCCTCCGGGACTTGAGCTGGTCCAACACGTACATTCTGAGCTAGAACCTCCACATCAAGATCCACCTGAGGCTCCACTGTTGGTGATGTTGCTTGAGATCTAGGCTGAGTTCTGCCTCGCCCTCAGCCTCTAACGCGACCTCGTCCTTGACCTCTGCCCCTCGTAGGAGCTGTCATTGCTCCAGTTGCTGTGCAGCTAAAGATGTAGAACGTGTCCTCGCCATCTACGAAAGGACAAGAATAGAAGAGTTCAATCAGCAATGATAGGATAAAATCGCACGACAGAAAAGAATAGAAGTGAAATTTATTCCTAAACTTAATAGCCTTGGGAAGATAAGTACAGACATTTCCGTACCGATCCTCCAGAATCTACTAAGCATGCTCGTGACTTGTGAGACCTAAGAAACCTAGTGCTCTGATATCAACGTGTCATGACCCAAAATTCCCACCTTTGATACCGTGATGGCGCCTAACATTTCACTTGCTAGGCAAGCCAATATTAGAGGATCTTTAAGCCAATTTTTAATCAATTACGTAAAAATAATTAAGCCAAACTGAAATTTATAATGAGTGAGAAATAACACAGACATCATTAATATCTAAGTACAACCCGAATCTGGAGTCACAATTCACGATCTTCTAGAGTCACTACAAACAGGGATTGAAAAAAATACAACTGTCTTAAACAAAAATAATTGTAAAATAGGGGAAATAGAAGGGGACTTCAAGGTCTGCGGATGCCAGTAGAACTAGCTCGAGTCTCCAAAATCAAATCCAAGATGAAACGTCTCACGTACAGCTGGGAGCAGTACCAAAATATGCTCAAGAAGTGTAGAGTGTAGTATGAGTACAACCGACCCAATGTACTCCATAAGTGTCGAGCCTAACCTCGACGAGGTAGTGATGAGGCTATGACAAGACACCCACTTAAAATAAACCTTTTCAGATAACAACATACGTATAACACAATAACAGATAAAAGCTAAACATGTGATTTTGGGAGGGGACATGCGAAATGGGGTACAAGATACGATAAATACTTGTAACGACCCGGCCGGTCATTTTGTGAATTAAAATCTTGTTCGGGGGAATAAGGTTTCGAACATATTCATATTATGTGTTATGACTTATATGCATGGTCGAGCTCAGTTACCGGATGATTCAGAGTCAATTTGGAAGACAGATTCTAGTTTTGGAAGCTTAAGCGATGAGAGTTGGCCGGAATTTGACTTTTGTGTAAACGAATCTAAAATAGTGTTTTGATTATTCCAATAGATTCTTATGGTGAGTTTCAGATAGCTTTAGGTTGTGTTGCGCTTGTTTTTTATGCTTCGACGTCGTTTCTTCAAGCATAAATGGTACCAATGTAAGAAAATGAGATCCAAATTAAGTTTTTATTGAACCATTAGATCTGTATCATAATTATAGATCAATAGCAAAAAGAATCATCGAATTTGGACATTGTATGAGGGAGTTACGCTCATTTCCGTGTTGGGGAGATTGCTGGTTTCTGTTGTGGTCGCAATTGCAAATATTTCTATAGCAATTGCGATGCCCAGTTCGCAATTGCGACCTTTTCCAGCCATGTTCTTGTTCGTAATTGCGAAGGCTTCTTCGTTTTTGCGAGGGTTTGCAATTGCGAACTCTGGATCGCAAATGCGACATCTACAACTTGTATTCGGCTGTGTAATTCGGGTTTTTGCTTCATTTTGTGATATTTTTTAACCCTAGGTTTGAGAGTGGGAGATTTTGAGAGAGGAATTTCATCTACAACCATAGTGTAAGTGCCATTATTCAATTTCTAATAATACTTCATGATATTATTTGAATTTTAACATCAAAATGGTGAGAATCAAAGTGAAAAAAATTGGGAAATTTGTAAAAAAATTCAAAAATGAATAATGAGGATTTGGAGGGCGATTCGTTATCGGAATTTGAAAATTTTGGTATGGTTGAACTCGTATCGAAATGGGTGCTTGAGTTTTGTGAATTTTATCGGGTTTCGAGGTGCGCGGCGGGGGGTTGACTTTTGGGTTGACTTTTAGTTTTTGTTAAAGATCGAAACTTTATTATCCAGAATTATTTTCTAAGAGTTTTATTTATGGTTTAAAGTAATTTTGGCTAGATTTGAGCTTCGCGGAGGTTGTTTCACTCGAGAAGTTTATTTTAGAGTAATGGTCTAGCTTCTTCGAGGTAAGTATATTGCCTAACTTTATGTGGAGGAAACTACCCCTTTGAGTTTGAGTCTTTGGTGCTAATTGTGTCATGTGAAGTCCGTGTACGCGAGGTGACGAGCACGTGCTCGGGCTTATTTTGAAAAGTTGACCTTTTAGGGCTCTTAGGTTCTTATGTTCATTAGATATGAAGTTGTTTTGTTATGTTAAGTTCCCCATTTACTAGTTTCACCTCTATGTGTATTTATTGGAATTAATTGCTTCATGTTCTACTCTTATTGCCTATTTGACTCTTGTGTGCCTTAACTGAAGTTGTTGCATCTTCGATTTCCATGCCATCCTTTCCTAATTGATTATTTTTATTTGAAGTTATTATTATTATCTGTTCTGTAATTGTTTATCCTTAATTAAGGCCATGATTATCCTTTATGTTTCTTATCCTTAATTGCAATTGTTGTGCCTCATTCGTGAGTGCTAAATTCTAAATGAAGTTAGTTATCCTTTATCATAGTTGCCTTATCCTTATTTGGAATTATTGACTCGTGATATCTCCCTTGTTGTTGAACGTACTTATGTAGAGGTCATTGCTACACAGTATCTCTTCCTTATTGAGCTATTGCTAGGTGGTATCGTTATTTTCTATTGTGTCTTTCCTTGTGAATTTGTTTCTTCCGTTTCTTTGAGTTCTAGAATTTCTGAGTTGATTTAGTTGTCACACTCTTATGTTATTGTCATTGTTGTTGTTGTAATTGTTTTTGTGATGCACGAGGTTTCTGTCGTGCGATTGTTATTGTGATGCACGACGTTTCTTCCGTGCGATTGTTATTGTGATGCACAAGGTTTTTTCCGTGTTATTGTTACTATTGATATTTGCACATGTGACGTGACAAGGCGGGCTATATATGTGGGATGCGCATGTGGCGAGACAAGGTGGGAACATTATTCGAGATAACGCGGGCATTTACTTTATTATCGCGCACGTGGCGAGACAAGGCGGGCAATGTCAGGATTGATTATGATGACTTGTGATGGCCCGAGAGAATTGTTATTCGTTGTTATTTGTGTTGTGGTGTGCTTACCCTATGTGAGTTATACCGTGTTCAGTTTGAGGTGATCGTTTCTTAAGTGTCTTTCATTGTTTCTATTCTTATTAGTTGGCCTGAACTGTGATAGAACACTGGCACAAGCATACACGTAGTTAATCACCCTAACGATTAAAGAAAATAGATCTTGATCCTATTGATCATTTATATACACCCTCGTCTATTTTCCTCTATGTGAGAAGGGTTCTATTGGTCCGTGTGTCGTCCGTGTAGTTATTAGTTGTAATAAAGGCACAAGATGCCAAGTGTTTAGGGTTCACGAATTGGGACTGTTGATACCCAATTTTTCCTCAAATTATTTTTAAATTTGCATATATACCTTCAAAGTCATTCTCTACATTAAGTGATATGTTTTCATGATTTTCCGTATTTTATCAAATTGTTTATTTAATACTTTATATTCCATAATTATTCATAATTATGCATAAATGATGTTATAAATAATTTCAAATTATTTTCTTATTCAATATGTTATTTATATCCTATTTTAATCCCATTAGAATTTAATTATTTCACAAATTAGCCAATATTGGCATTATTTAGTTAATTTCAGCATTTTTTGCAAATATAGCACAAATATGCATTTATACCATTTTTAAATAAATAACTAATCATTTTTATATTTTTATAGTAGTTAATTATCTTAATTTCATCTATTTGGTTTTAATTTCATTTTTTCACAATTACTAGCCATTTAATTAATTAATTATCCTATTTAATTTGGGTATTTAACATTTAGCCTACTTTTACTTTAAAATCTAGCCAAATTCTAACCCAACCCTGCCTGATCTCTTACCCACTTAACCAGCCCAATTGACCAACCCAATCTTCAAACTCTACCCGGCCCAACCCCTCTAATTATCTGAGCCGTTGATCAAAACAGATCAACGGCCCAGAACCCTATTACCATAATTAATTCAATTAACCCCCCAACCGACCCTCATTTTCCAAGACTCACTCTCTCTATATCTCTCTCTATCTCTCCCTGTGACTCTCTAGCTCTCTCTAGAAGTCTCGTTGACTTCCCCCCTTTCCGATGAGGTCTGTTTATCTTCTTCGATTGGTTTCTCACCGGAAACCTTGGTTCTTTATCATCTCGTGGTCATTTACCTACCTCTCACCAGTCCGGTGATACCCTGGGGTCCTCAGGCGAGCTCAGAGCGGTTCTATTGTCTCCCATGGTCCCATGCCACTTTCCGGCTTCCCTGACCGTCTGAGTAAGGTCTACAACCTGTTACGGCTTAAGCCGGTGCCATCTCTGAGGTTCTTCCTATTCTCTGGGTTCCACGAAACCCTAACCCTATGTCTTTCAATTTATTTTAGATCTACGGTATTACGAATCTTTTCTACATTTTTTCTCTGAAAAACCCTCATCTTTAAACGATCTTTCAATTTCAAACTAGGGTTCCTTAACCCTTTTTAAAAAATGGTTTTACTTCTATTTTTTAGTGATTCTTACTGTATTTTGAACGATTCTCTTATGTTGTCTTGCTATCTGAGTTATTAGGTTGAAAAGCCCTAATTCTTTCTAGCCCGTTTTGATTATGTGTGTTTATTTCTGTGAAGCCATTCATGTATTCTCTGTGTCTCTCGTTGTTAGGGGTTTTAATCCTCTACTGTTCTATGACTCCCTGCTTAGGGATTCTCCGATTTAAGTATTTTTTGATGATTATTTACCTAAATACTCCATTGATTCTATGCAAAGCTATGACATTCTGTTTGAATCTATGCTTTTGTGCGTATCTCCTATAATTATGTATTGATTTTTTGAATTGCTTCCTTATTTGTGAGATGTTTCCTTAATTAGCACTGATTCCTGGTCATCTTCAGCCTCATCCGTGATTCTTTGACTGACTAAACTGAATTTTTACCTTATTTATGTGCCTCCTATACTTTCTTTGTTTAAAACATTCTGTATTTGGCCCTTATTGAGTGCTACATGATTTTACTACCCCTATTATAGTAAAATCAGTTCATAAGTTGATTCCTTTTCCTTATTTAACTCTGATTGATTTTGACTCCCTAGTTAAAGGGAGTCCGTGTCTTTAATTGATACCAATTGATTATTTTCTCCATAATTGTGTTAAAACTAGTACTCCTTACCTTATTTGCTTTACTCGTTTCAGCATTATAAATACTCTATTCTTTTAGCATAACATACACGAAGATCACTAAGGTATACACACAGAGCACACTCATATTGTTCTGAATGCTCTCAGTTTGTGTTAAGATTCCTGTTACTCCTTTTGTGCTTTACTTATGGTTCTATTATTTACCCTGTAACTAGCATATCTATGTGATTTGCCCCTTTCCCTGTAGTCTCACAGGTCTATTATGATTCACTATGATCCTGCCTGACTCTATGTCTATCATGTCTACTTGTCTATGTGATTCCCCTTTCCCCCTTTAGTCTAACATGCCTATTACTTTCCTTATGTGATTCACCATGATTCTGCCTGATTAATGTAGAACTAGCATATCTAGTTATTCTGGTGACCTCCCTTCTCCTTCAGTTCAGTATGTCCAGTACTGCTCCTATGTGTTTCATTATGAATCTGCCTTACCCCCTGACTCCTAATATTATGAGCATGAACACACCATACTTAGTTATTATGTAATCTTGATCCTAAACCTAACATGTGACACTGTTTGACACCCTCTCAATCTAATGACAACCATGTTGTAGTTGTTTAAAAACCTGTAACTCTATTCTGAGGACTATTTGTTTGCAAGTCCGCTTCTGCTATGTGACTTATTTGTCCCCCCAGTTCCCCTATCCCTGTTTGTGTTTGCTTCCTGATCTCTACATGTCTTCTGAGTTGTGATTGTCCTGTTTCTTCCCTCTCTAAACTGGTTTTCATAAAATAAACTCTCATGTTGTTCTCTGAAACTATTTTCAAAATAGTTATTTCTAAGCTACTTTTCAAACTCAACTCCTTTAAGCTATGAGCACATTTCACTACTCTTAGTTGCTAAGTTCATCCCCCTTCGTGCGAGCACTGCCTTGGGGACCATCTAAGTACCCATTGAACTCTGACACACAAGGCTGGCATTCCACACTGCACTTACTAATTCCTGGCTAGGGAACTTGGGTGTGAGCACTGCCTGGGATCCTCTGAGATCCTTAGGAACTCTGACACACCTGGGTTACAAAAAGGTCATGGCATATGGCATGTTTGGACTTGGATACTTGGGCCTACTGTTAGGCTCCCTATAATATAACTTCTTAATTTTCTTATCCATTTATGTAATTTATGATCGCTAGTCTGCAATAATTAATTGTAAAAATAACTCTAGGGCTGGATAGTGAAATGGGTGGGGTTATGCATGCTTAGTATAATTACGGGTAGAAAACATGCTTATAGGGTTTATTTTACCTATGTGTGCAATAGTCATATGTTTAGGAGTACTTGACATGCATGCATTAGACTCCATGTTTTAGGTATATTTATCTCAGCATGTACGCTTTATTCATGTCCACTTAGAGAATCATGTTCAATAAAAGCTATTATAATCGCTGCCTCATCTTTGCAATTGCCTCACTCAGAAATCCTGTTCGTAGTTAAAATAACTATAAACAATGGTCGTCATGATGATACTGCCTCTGCATGTTCATAATTACTGTATCTAGAAATCCCGTTTAGGTAAAATAATAACCTCAATTGTCAATATTTGCATTAGAAACCATGTCACTTTAGGAATTCATTCTCAGCATGCTAATATGATCTATGCCAAACTCATCTGTTAAATATACTGCTAGGAACATCTAGAAATCATGTGCTAGGTTCAGCAACTTAATGAAATCATGTCTCCATACCTTCTGTATAATAAGTAATCTCGCTAAAATAGATTTCAATTGTGAAAAAAAAAACATTTTTCTGCATTTAGAACAACATAGGGTTGCATTCACACCTGTTTAAATAATCACCTTTCTACCACGACTAAGTCTAAAACAGATTCGTCCGGTCTATTTGCTACTGAGACTAAACGGGATAATTGGAATGTTTTCTAACCCGCCTAGGTAATCCCTAGGCCATAAGTTTATTAAAACTGGAAACTGTTTTTCGTGTCTTGTTAATTACGGATAAGAAATCATAGTATAAAACTGACTAAGATACTTCTTCTAGAACCCGGATATCAGACTGTCATGCTATTGTATTCACATGTAGTCATCCTGTCTTAGGTTCTGAAATTTGAGACCTCTTTGTGTTTGAGTCGTGCTATTCATGTGTATAATTTGTGGAGGGATATATGAGCCTCGTGTCCGCTTTTGTGTGTCCCTGTATTTGCAGTCCTAGCTGTTTTATTTGCCGCTTAGAATTTTGTCCTTTAAACCTAGGGGTTCAGCCTAGTATCTACCCTGTATGAATAGTAGTACTAACCTCCTCCAGGACTAATAGGGCGGGATGGGTAATAGCACGCAATAAGCTTCGTGACCAACACACGCGTTTTAGATACCTTCGCGGGGTGGGAAGGGTAGAACACGGATATGATGACCGCTGCGTTAATACCACGTGTAGCTATGCCTATCGGGTACTGCATTGATGTGATCCGTATTTCCTTGAGCCTAGGACCTTTTTCTCAAATGCCTATTTTTGATCTCTTTCGACTTTTAGTAAAACTTTCAATACTTGTTTGAAATCCCCTCTTATGTGAGCCTTGTTTGTTATTTGTTTATTGTTTGAATTCACGAAATCATTTGGCCGGGACCCACAGTTGTGGATCCTGAGGGGTGCCTAATACCTTCCCCTTGGGATAACTTCAAGCCCTTATCCAATCTCTGGTAACACAAACTAGTTTATGAGTTCACTACTCAAGGTTCCCTAACGCACCATAAAAGTCGTTAGGTGGAGGCTCTTCCTTTAAACCATTTTACCTTCAAAAGGAGTTGTCCGAAATGTCATAAAGCCGACCTCTCCGCTTTAAGTTTGGGTAAAAAGGGGGCGCAACGGGGACCCGTGAATTATGAATATTTTGAGGTCCGGTACCTCATGGAGATTATTGGATAAAACCTGATGTGAAAGTGATTATTTTCATCTAGTTGCTACATGTCTTTCTTTTAATTGTGTTCACCGGATTTAAATAGTGTTCAGCTTACTCTACTATGTTATTACTTGTTTTGTTCCGTTGCTAATTGTTTTTTCTATTTCTTATTATCGTTGTCATTATGCGCAACTTTATAGAGATATTGTACTCTATTAGTTCTACACTTATACTCGCTCGGGTTATTTAGTACATCAGGTGTCTTGACTGTTCCTCGTCACTACTCCAACGAGGTTAGTCTTGATACTTACCGGATACCGCTGCCCATACTACGCTTCTGCACATTTTTGTGCAGATCCGAGTATTTCGTTCAGTCAGTCGTTAGCTAGTTGTATGGATTTTTCTGTGGAGACTCAAGGTAAATCCGTTGTTGCATTCCCAGGCTTCAGAGTCACCTTCTGATGTTGTGTTTATATTGTTTGTCCTTATTTCAAAATAGTTGTATTTGTAGACCTCCTAGTAACTTAGTAGAGCTTATGACTTACACTATTAGTTTTTTTGTGATTGTAAATTGTATTGAGATTACTATTCCTTATTGTCTGGTGTTGGTTAAATATTGTTATTATTTCAATGAATGTTAGGCTTATCTAGTCCCTAAGACTAGGTGCCATCACGACCTCTTACAGAGGGAGATTCGGGTCGTGACAATACAACATGGAATGATAACAGAAACAGTCAATAAGCCTTTAACAAGTAAAATGAATAAACATAATGAACAAAACTGCACGACATCACCGTTCGTGTTTTTACTCTCATCCTCACTGTGAAACTGTAATAACTACACGGCATCACCCTTCGTGATTTTAATCTCAACCTCACTGTGAAACAATAATAACTGCACAACATCACCTTTTGTGCTTTTACTCTCAAACTCACTGTGAAACAATAATAACTACACAACATCACCCTTCATGCTTTCACTCTCAACCTCACTGTGAAACAATAATAACTGCACGGCATAACCCTTCGTGTTTTTACTCTCAACCTCACTGTGAAATAATAATAATAATAATAGCACGGAATTACCCTTCGTGCTTTTACACTCTCCATTACCATATAAGTGTGAACATAACAAAAGGGAGATAGAATAAGCAAAAGCATGCCTCACATCAACATTGTTTCCAGAATATCAACTTTTACTTCAGAAAACATTACTTAATTATCTCAAATAACTCATAAATGAGAAAAGAGCGATCAATTTAGTAACCAACTAGTCTAAGCATGGATATCATGATCAACGAAAGAAATAAACCACAAGAAACAAGTCTCACCCGCATGCTTTGACCCAACAACAATGCACAAGTACTCGTCACCTCACATATACGTTATAACCAACCTCTAAACATGTATCAAAATAGGGAATCAATCCATAATCCTTCAAGTCAAGGTAACCACGATACTTACCTCGCTCCAAAGACCAACTCAAAGCTCGACTGCGGCTTTGCCTTTTGAAAAATCCTTCGAACCAACCAAATCTAGCAAATTATCAACCAAACAATTTAAAATAAGCCTTAGGAACTACCCACGAATGAAAAAGGTTCAATTTAGGTTATTATGAAAAAGTCAGTAAAATTCAACTCTCAGGCCCTCTTGGTCCAAATCCGAAATTTAGACCAAACACACAATACCCATTCACCCCTGAGCCTGGTTATGTAATTTGTTTCGAAATCCGACCTCAGTTTGAGGTCTAAATTCCAATTTTTCAAAAATCCCTAGTTCTACCCAAACCCCCAATTTCCACCATGAAAATACTAGATTTTAGGTTAAAATCTAATGAAATGTAATGAAAGATGGAAAGAGAATAGGTTAGAATCACATACCAATGAATTAAGGTAGAAGGGTTCTTTGAAAAATCGCATCTAGGGTTTTCTTGTTTTGAAATTTTGAAAAATGAGAGAAAATCACGTCTAACTCATACTTGACCAGTCGCAGATGTCGCAATTGCGACCTGGGGTTCGCAATCGCAAATGTGAGAATTGCTTCGCAAATGCGAAGGTTCCCCCATCTCTACTATCATCGCATTTGCGATGATTTGTTTGCAAATGCGAACTGGGCCTGATCGCAAATGCGACCCTTACGCACACAAATCGAGGAAGCTTAATAGAGCTAATGGAGGCTTCGAAACACAGATTTAAGGTTTAAAACTCCAGATGACCTACCGGGTCATCACATACCATGAGCAGGTGCGGTAGACCTTCGTATACGGTTTCAGCTGAACCTAGTATTTTTTGCTCGAACTCTATTATTCAAAAATTATTAAATTATACATAAATTATTAATTTAGAACTCAATAACTTAAAAGCATTAAAATACTAAACCAATAAATTTCAAATTTTGACCCTGTTTCTGACCGTGAGACTCTATGAGCTTACTATGTACATTACAAGTATTATGTATCCATTTCAGAAGTTTTAGTTTATTGCTCTCTTCATTTTCATTTATGTTTTACTTTTCATTTTATTTTAATCTGTACAAAACTATCAATGTTAATATATTTAGTAGTAACTTCTTAATTTCAACATTTTCATTTTATTCTTGTTGACACTCTATTATATATATGAAATTATATCTTTAACTATATAAGATATAAAGAGTATTTTTTTATATTATATACATCTAAAGTTTTAAAGATTTGTAAGTTTTTTCAATATTTTTATTTGTGCCATGTCAAATAAAATATATAATATAAAATGAAAAAGAATATTTATTTCGTGTATTTTCTAAGGTAATTACTAACTTCAACGTTTTTTTTCCACCTGGTGTCCGGTATCCGCATTGAAGCCCGACTATACCCAAATTCGCACCGCGTTTGGCCCATTTGAGGAGAAGCGTTCTCAACCAAGGATTTTTTCGTATCCAAAGTTCAAACCTGAGATATGTGATTAGAGGAAGAACATCTCCATCTGTTGCACCACATCATTTGGTGATTACTAACTTTGTGCACGATAGAAATTAAGAGAAAGCTGGCATCCAATCAAGAAAGAATCACTTCAATATTAGCATTCTTGGTTGGAACCCATCACTAATGCTTCTTTTTATCTTTTGCAAGGGATGTGACCTAAGAGTCACACGGAGGGTGCAACTATTGACCCCTGCTGAACTTGACAAAGCTAAACACATGATACAATAATACTAAGGTACGATAGTTCAGACCTGTTCCCTTTGGCATCTTTGGGTTTTATTTCGAGAGTTCGGAACCAAATGTTGTTTTTTGGGACATAAATCACCAAATTATGTGAAAAACAACTAGTGATCTTTTGATGTGTAGCGCATGAATTACATACGCTACACCTTAACATCATACTTGTCCGTTAAGATATAACGCTTGTAATACATGCGCTATACCTGATTTTCAAAAGGCAATCAAAGTACAACTATAGCGCATATATTAGATATGCAATACCTGAAGTTGAAAAGACAGATAGATATAACGCATCTAATATATGTGTTATACTTGTATTAAAAACCCAGTCTGTCTCCTTCTTCGGGACAGAACATCAACGATCCCCCCTCCCCCCTTTTTAAAAGCTCAAAGCTTCATTGTAGCCAACTTGTCCCCCAAAATCATGTCACGTCATTATTTTAGCGAATAACACTCGATCCAAAGCGTTATTGTGTAGTAGAGCTCTTTTATTGGCCGGTTCGGTGGTCAAATTGTCATTCTTTCTCAATTCAAAAAACTCGAAAAAGAGGTATTATGAATCACTTTTGTAATATAACTCATGTATATAATTGAAAAATATTTTATTTTATTTTTTATCCGGATAAGTTTATTTGTGTGCAAAAACTTATGAAAATTATATATTATTCTTTTGTTGAATAATTGGTGTTATATGTAACTTTAGTGTTGTTTAGTGTCCTTTAGTGTTATGTAGTACCTTTTATTATTATGTAGTATCGCTTACCCTAGTAGAACTTATGATAAAATAATTAGTTGGCAATACAAAAGAAACGCTGCCGGTTTTTTGTGTAAAATATAAAAGTAAAAAAATAAATCATTATGAATTAATTAAATACTTAGTAGTAAATTTTAAATATAATATCAAGTAGTTAAACAAATTAAGTATTTAGTATTTTTATCAGGAATAAGATTTACCAGAATTGAATATTATTTAGTATTAAATATTCAATATTTTTTATATGAATAAATATTAAATATATCAACATTATGTTAAGACAATTAAATATTTAGTTTTTTTATAATCCATAAATATCTAAAAAAATTGACAGCTCAAACAAAATCCTACCGAATTTTAGTCAAAAAATCTAAGAATCTAACATATAAATGATAATTTTATTTATCAACCAAGTAAGAATATAGAAAATTTATCGATTAAATATTAATATAAAAAAATTGAAAAATAATTTAAAGATGTTAAACGATTAAAGAGAAAAATACATTAATGAATAATATTAAATTTACTGACATCGTGATGGATCCTTCGTTAGCGGATCCTGGACTTGCTCCAGGGTGGCCACAGGTCTTCAAAAAAATGGGATGGATAGTTGTTGTCCCAGACCTTCCATCCCAGGTGTGTAGACGATCTTTGGGAGTTCATTAGGGACCACCCACTTCATCCCCATACAGTTACATGCCTTGAGCGGATGGGGTTTTACCGGGTTATAGAGAGCTTTGGCTACTCTAACCTTCCCGACCATGATTTTGTTTTAGGTATTTCACTACGAAATAAGAAAGAAGCGGTTCGGGGGGGTCCTTGAGTCAGTCGCTGGCGCCCGACAACGTCTTGACCATCGGTCGGTTGCAGTTCGGCTGGCCCCTGATCACGGCTATGATAGAGTGGTGGCGACCAGAGACTCACATATTTCATCTACTTATCAACGAGGTTGCCATCACGTTAGAGGACGTAGAGATTCTATTCATGTGGCCCGTTGATTCTATGGTTGTCAACTACCCGCAGGCTCTTAAAGATTATACGAGAGATGACTATCTACATATGTTGTAGAGGCCCATCGGTTTCCAACCTCCGGAGCCGACTGCTCTGAGTGGTGCTAGTCGATTGCAGCTGTTGTTGGTTAGGCAGCATATGGTGGCGCTGCATGCGGAGATTATCAATGACTCACCGGTAGAGGCTATTGAGCGGCAGATGAGGCTATTGGTATTGATGTTGTTTGGTGGTATTATTTTTTTAAACACTTTGTGAAACCTTGTTAGCTTGCGATTTATGCGTCATCTAGAGCGGCTATATGAGATACCTCTGTACAGCTGGGGTGGGGTTGTTCTAGTTTAACTTTATAGGCAGCTGTGTAGGGCGTCCATTGGTACCATGAGAGACGTCGCCAGTTTTATTCCGCTGCTGCGGGTGATAACATTATCAATTCTTTTAATGATTATAATAGAGATAGTACAAAATCACTCAAATTTACGTCAACATTCAATATTAGGTGGTCTTGGGAGCGATTATTGCAAATCCACCCCCCTCTACCATCGATAGCTCTAGATGCACCACCTCCACTGCTTCTACTACTTGCCAGGAAGTGGATAGATAGGTGAGGCAGCACCCGCGAGGTCGAGGCTCCACATCATCTCCCCTATTATAGGGATCTGTTGGATTTACTTGACGGCGCTCAAGTAAATATATGACTAAATTTGTTTGATAATGCAATACAACGACGAGCTCATCGTTGGATTGCTAGATTATTTCTCTCGCGGTCGAGCTATGTGGATTTCAGTCCCACTTATATGTCTCAATATATTCAAGAAGCATGCCACCGATCAATTCATTTGACAGATTGGTCAACGCCAGCGTTGGCATTCCACACATTATGAGCGGGATGATCACAGCAAGGTCGACCAGACATACTTGGCCTGGCTAGAGGCCTAGATAGAAGATTGGGATCAGAGATATGGCCTGATTCCGCCATACCCTCCACTTGGCCGTGTTGACAGGGATCATGCGTACATGGTCTAGTATCACCGTGTTACTCGCCTTCTGATCAAGAATCCCGTTCATCGCGATGGTGGTCGATACGTTCCATACGCCAGGAGGCATAAGGCAGTGGTATGTTATTTGATATACTTACTTATCATGTTACATTACTTTAACATCCTTACTTAATTAATATATTATATGCTTAGCAGGCTATTGGCTTGTACCATTTCTACTAGTTGGGACTGGAGATGCTACAACATGCAGGAGACAGTGCGGCAATTGTGCACTGGTTTGGTCGTCGGGTTGTTGATCTTGCTGCTTACACATTGAGAGCTGCCCGAGAGGATGCACGGATAGGTTACGAGGTTGCATATGTGCCACATGAGAAGTACCATCATGGTCTACATGTAGCCCTAGCATGTGGTAGACGTGGCATGCGTGTCAGAGAGGAAGGGGTGGCCCACAAGGTCGTGGTGGTCGGTGAGGACAGGGTCCCCAACAAGGGGGCGTTAAGGCACCCATCGAGGATATTAGAGATAATCAGCAAGTTGACTACCCTGAGCCACATGATGCTCCTCATGATATGTTATCATTCAGCCTTCAGCTGTCAATAGGTACTTCACAGCTGGCCCTGCCAGCTCAAACGTTGATCACGCCCCCCCCCCATAACGTAGTATAATCGGGATTAGTATTTTCCGATCGTCTAGAGCCATCGACGGTTGCTGAGGATCATCTGATATAAGACGTGCATAGTGGTCAAAGATTAAGTTATGGCTCTTCATCGAGGGCTGCGGAGGATACTTCAGGAACCGAGAGGGAGACAAATCAGGTGGAGACATCACAACCTTCATCTACTCCAGTGCACCTCGGAGTTCCCACATAGCATTGTTTGCCTATTCCGGCGCAGGTTTGTTTGTATTACTATAACTTCAATTTATTTTTACCTTATAGATTAGTCAGTAATATCTAAATTATTTATATTTTTTAAAAGATTTCATCATCACCCATCATGGAGGAAACATTGTGTGATACTCGTTTGCCGGAGACGGATAATCTAATTCAGGAGCTCGATGAGACCATGGTTTGACATAAAACATTTTACTAACATGTATGTTAGTATTCTATATTTAATATGATAAGTATCTTATTATTTTGTAGGTTACTGATGGCCCAACGGCCTCTTCTACTGAGAATGTTAGCCTTCCTGACAATCATCCTGTAGCGCATCCTTAGATAAAGAGGATACGGGATTGTCACGACCCAAATTTCCCTCTGTTTGGTACCGTGATAACACCTAGTCTTAGGGACTAGGTAAGCCTAACATTTACAGAACAATAACAATAATAAACGAATCTTAACAGTCTCGATGAAGAAATCTTGACAGAATTTACAGAGTTTCCCAAAACCTGTAATACAAGTCATAAGCTCTACGAATTTACTCTAAAATCTCTAATTACCATTGTTCGGAATGAATACAACAGGGTATGAATAATAAATATAACAAGGTGACTCCGAAGCCTGCGAACGCAGCAACAGGTTACCTTGAGTCTCCTCGTCAATAATCCACGCATGTACCAACAATAATTACCTGGATCTGCACACAAAAATACACAGAAGTATAGTATGAGCACACCACAGCGGTGCCCAGTAAGTATCAAGACTAACCTCGATGAAGTAGTGACGAGGACTAGTCGAGATACCACTGGTCTAATAAATTAAATAGGCAACAATATTGAAGTGATCTGAAATAATATCTATCTAAAGGTTTTACGATATAGTTAACAACATGGAAATAAAATGCTGAAGGAATTACCAAAAACTAATCAACGGAATAACATAATAATACCAGAAGAATGGACAGAAAATACGAGCCAAAACGGAAAAACCACCACCACACAATAAACACATCGGCAACTCAACACTGCGTCAGTTTGTCCACATCAGACTTTAACCAATAAACCCAATAAATTGATGAAAACTTTTGAAACCGCAGTTTATATTGAAAGCTTTGAAGATATAATCATTTTAGTATAGAAAGATCCTTTTTGAAACTTTCTTCCTCTATATATATATATATATATATATATATATATATATATATATATAGAGAGAGAGAGAGAGAGAGAGAGAGAGAGAGGAAGAAATCTTTAAAACATAGTTCTTTCAAGATACGTGATTTTCAAATATACTTTCCCAATAAATGACTTTCAAATATCATTTTCTGCAAGACAAATGCTTTTCAAATATACTTTTGAAATATAACTTTTCGATCATAATCTCCTGAAGATAAATCTACCGGAACTCAGTCCGTAACTAAGAATTTGTCATGCAGTACAGGGGGGGAAAGCTCCCGAAATACATCCGTAGTCCCAATTTAAATATGAAATGCAGTACAGGGGGAAAGCTCCCGGAATCTCGTCCGTAGTCCCAATTTAAATATGCAATGCAGTACAGGGGGAAAGCTCCCGAAATCTCGTCCGTAGTCCCAATTTAAATATGCAATGAAGCCACTGAGGAAAACAACCAGAATGCGACGGAAACCACAACAGGCGCAAATGCAACAAAGATAGAATGCAAGGTGCGATGAACAAATCAATACGAAGACTTGAATCACAAGAATGGTAAAAACTCACTCATAAGAGTAGCCACTGAAAGGAATGCCAAGCACAACGAGAAACAACATAACGAGGGGAAAACAAGGCATATATAGAAACGATTCTATATATTCAAGTTCACAACCGAAGAAACCAAATCATCCTGGCAAGGGAAAGCAGTTATAACCAATCTCACTTAGACAATTAGCTTCACAGAATAAACTCAGCTTGAACAATTCTCAGTGATATGCAACACCAAGAAAATACCATCAACATGGACGATAATCAACTAAACCTAAGTATGCACTTAAGGGAAACTCATAGAAATCACAATGTACGACTCACGGGCATGCTTGGCACCAACATATAGATATTCCAATTACTGCTAAACAATTATAGGGCTAGATAATAATAATAATAATAATAATAATAATAATAATAATAATAATAATAATAATAATAATAATAATAATAATAAAAAAAAAAAATAGACAGTTTATGAAGAAAATGTAGCATGATGGTAAATGAGGTAAAATATTCAGTTAAGTCAATTAAGATCAAATAGACTACGAAGAAATCTAAAGGCAGTAATTCTACTTCAAGAAGGAAAGGATGAAATTAGCAGTCAAGGACTCGAATGTAACAATTACAATTCATACACATGTAATATAAGGACCTACGAATCCTAAAAGGGACAACCTAATTGCAAATAAGTCCGAGTACGCACTCGTCACCCGGCGTACACGGGCTACAATCAACAAAGAAGACTCAATCCTAAGGGGTAGTTCTTCCATACAAGGTTAGGCAAGATACTTACCTCAAAGACGACAACCCGATACTCTAATATGAATCGTATAAGGAACTATTCAAAATAATAAAGTTTCAATCTTTACAAAATTGTAAAAATCGATCCAAAAGTCGACCCCCAGACCCGCACCTCGGATCCCGTTAAATTTTCCAAAATCCGATTACCCATTCCGATACGAGGTCAACCATACAAAATTTATCCAATTTCGATACCATTTGGTCCCTTAAATCGTGAATTTTGTAAATTTAGGAATTTCCTTTTAAAACCCAAATTTCCCTAAACCCAAAACACGAATTAAATGATAAAAACAAGGATTAATTCATGGAATATATTTTATAGTGGAAGAACACTTACCTATTCGATTTTTTTGAAAACCCCTCAAAGAATCGCTAAGAACCGAGCTCTAGAAGTCAAAATATGTTTAAAATGGTGAAACCCCCGATTTTGAAAACTTATATTCTGCCCAGGTGTTTTATGCATCGCGATCGCGGAATATGAGATGGGATCGCGTAGAAGGAAATGGCTGCTGATCAAATATGTGCTACGCGATCGCGTATAAGGAATGGGATAACTCCTGCGATCGCGAAGGGATTTATGCGAACGCGGAGGGTAATGGGGTACCAGTACCTAAGGCCTGGTTTCTACTATGCAAACGCGGAACTTAGAATGCGAACGCGATGAGGAGGGGTATGGAGCTACACGATCGCGTGGGCATTTACGCGAACGTGGAGAAGAAATTTGAGGTGACCAGCAGAGGCACATCGCGATCACGAAAGAAGCACTGCGATCGCGATGAAGGACTTCAGACACCAGAAAACAACAGTTCAAAATTGGAAGAAATGGCCTGTAGCCCATCCGAAACACACCCGATGCCCCCGCGACCCCGTCTAAATGCACGAAAAAGTCATATAACCTAACACGGACTCGCTCGAGGTTTCAAATCACACAAAACAACACCAAAACGACGAATCAAACAAAAAATCAAACTTATGAATTTTCAAAACTTCAAATATCAAAACTCGTGCCGAACCTACCAATTCAACCCGAAATGACGTGAAATTTTGCACACAAGTCACAAATGACACAACGGACCTATAGCCACTCTCGGAATTCCATTCCGAGCCCGGTATCAAATTTTCACATATCGGTCGGAATCGTCGAAATTCTAACCTTTGCCGAATTACCTCAAATTACTCGATGGACCTCCAAAACCAATTCCGGACGCGCGCCTAAGTCCAAAATCATCATACGAAGTTGTTGATGTCACCCAGAACTCATTCCGAGGCCGTTTACTCAAAAGTCAAACCTCAGGTCAACTTCCATCACTTAAGGTTCAAAAATTGAAATTTTCCTTAGAATTCGACTCCGGATCATCCGGTAACTGAATCCAACCACGCACGCAGGTCGATATACACAATGTGAAGTTGTTCAAGACCTTATGCCACCGAACGGAGCTTAAATTCTCCAAACGACCGGTCGATTCGTTACATTCTCCCCCTCTTAAACAAACGTTCGCTCCCGAACGTGCCAAGATTCACCTCGAACTCATCCAATCACCGATTGCACACTTCCAACACACACCCGGGGGTGATCCCACGTCACCCCAACCTACATAAGCCTGATGACACCATCACAAGTGTAGTTTAGCCTTCCTATCACCACCGATAAGTCTCATACCTCAATTTCACACCTTATACTCATTTCCAAAAGACCTGATTCTCAATCTATAACCGGCATTAGCCTCAACCAGCTGCATTAACTCATGACTATACCCATAAGGAACAACCATACAATGAAACACATCACACATGGGCTCAATATAACACTTTTGATCACAATAGCTGCTAGAATCCAACTCAGCATTGGCAATTAGCCCCACATACGAAGGAACTCTGTTTCCAAACCCCACAATACTGATAACAATGCAATGAACACGAATACCTCATTATAGACACCCGGATCACCAAGACACAACTAACACTATCGGGCACACATCCCGCAAGCTAATACTAAAGGAGCACATAACGAAAAGACTGAATATGAAAAGAGAAACATATAAAGGAACTATCAAACAAGCCCGTAGGCGCAACTCTCTATCAATACTGACTTACGAAAGCAAAATAACAAGGAAGAAGCAAAGCATATGAACAAATCATAAGGATTCCATCCTGATAAAATTTCCATCGCGGTACTCAGCCAGGTCCAAACATATCGAAAATATATCATACCAATTGAAATTCCCCACTAACTCATCTCGAATGATAAAAATCATAATTCACTGAACTCACATCTCGATGGAGTATCAAATCACAGCTCGTAAACAAAATACTTAGGAAAATCACATAAAGCTTACCATGATGAACAACAAGGACTCACTTCTAGTCTCACCACTATCAATGATGAATAAAACAACGATATTCACGGGCTATTACTCATAAAATCTCCCAACAGGAGCAAACACAAAAATAGAGTTCCAAGCATAAAACATACTCGCAAATAAGCAACAAATAAGGGAAACTCGTCCCGACCAACTGAACTATAGTGAAATACAAATGGTACCCCTCTTTAACACATCAAAACGTACTTGGGTGACAATATCTGGCATAACGGCCTCTAGTTTACAATAGGAAACACATCCATGGGTAGGGCCTCCCCCTCTTGGGCGCCCTCTACTCACCTGAATACCCTGCTATAACACACCTGCTTGAATCCTGGAACAATCACTCACCTTGTGGCTAACATCTCCACACTCGAAACAACCTCTCTGCCTACGTGACTATGGAAACTGAACAAATGCGAGTACTCTGAGACCCATGAGTACCTGAAACCCCATGCGAAGATGGTAATGCAACTGAATTGGCTGACCCACAAAAACCCCTACCGTGTCGTACCTTGCCTCCATAACAAGGACCAGTAGATTTCTCCGGCCTTCGAGGCCTCCTTTCCTCCCTAAACTCTCTCTCCTGATCTCGTCTATCCTCTCGCTCCCGACCCCACATGCTATCTAACCGGTGAGCGATCCCTACTACCTGCTGAAATGAGGCATCCGAATCTAACTCTCGCGTCTTACTGAACTGAATATCATGCTTGAGTCCCTCAATGAATCTACGAAATCACCTCCTAACCAAAGAAACCAAGTGAGGTACATAACTGGCCAACTCACTGAGTCTAACGGCGTACTCCAACACTGACATAGTGCCCTGACGCAAATGCTCAAATTCTGCGCGTCATGCATCTCGAAGGGACTGGAGTGAAAACTCCCTCAACATCTTTGAAACCTGAATCCATGCAAGTGAAGCTGACTCGGCCAGGCAACCCCAACACATATGCCGCTACCACTGACCAAATCACTACTCTGAACCTGAGACGTGACAAAAGCAATCCCGCTCGTCTCCACAATACCCGAAGTACAAAGAATATAGTGACACTTCCCCATAAAACCCTGGCATCACCCGTCGTCAATCCACTGAAAGATAAGAAGGTGGTACTTCATGTACCTTTCCATTTCAAGGTGTTCTTCCTCCAATGTTGTTGCCCTAACCACGGGCTGAGCTGAATCCACATGATGTATTGCCATGGCAACTGGATCCTGACTAACATGATCTCGCTGCTCTGGATCGTAGACGGTGGGAGTCTGAACTCCTCCCCTGATCTGTGAAGTAGCTGGTGCACCTAGCATCAACCCCGCCTGAGTTAATGTACCAATTATTCTCAAAAACCGCGTCCAGGTCTCCTGAAGTTCGGGGTAGCAACATGCACCTCCAGTACCTGTTCCCCAACTGGAATTATTGGCGGCTCCTCAACGGCTGCTCTGGTAGGCATCTTTACTGCGGCACGTTCTCCTCGTCGGCCTTTGTCTCTGACCTTTGCATCATTTATTTTCGGGGTAACATCATTAGGAACCGCAACTCATGTCCTCACCATCGGTGAGAGAATGGAGCGATAAATTTCAAATTTCAGGATTAAAAATCTCGCACGATGGTAATGAAGGAAGTGGAATTATCCAAATAGTTCTGTAGCCTCTCAAAGATAAGTACATATGTCTCTATACCGATCCGCAAGACTCTACTAAACTCGCTTATGACTCGTAGCACCTATGAACCTACGACTCTGATACCAACTTGTCACGACCCATTTCCCTCTGTTGGGTACTGTGATGGCACCTAGTCTTAGGGACTAGGTAAGCCTAAGATTTACAAAACAATAACAATAATAAAAGAATCTTAACAGTCTCGATGAAGGAATCTTGACAGCATTTACAAAGTTTCCCAAAACCGGTAATACAAGTCATAAGCTCTACGAATTTACTCTAAATCTCTAATTACCACTGTTCGGAATGAATGCAACAGGGTATGAATAATAAATACAAGAAGGTGACTCCGAAGCCTGCGAACGCAACAACATATTACCTTGAGTCTCCTCGTCAATGATCCGCGCAGCTACTAACAATAATTACCTGGATCTGCACACAAAAATACGCAAAAGTGTAGTATGAGCACACCACATCGGTGCCCAGTAAGTATCAAAACTAACCTCGATGAAGTAGTGACGAGGACTAGTCGAGACACCACTGGTCTAATAAATTAAATAGGCAACAATATTGAAATGACCAGACATAATATCTATCTAAAGGTTTTACGATATAGTTAACAACATGGCAATAAAATGCGGAAGGAATTACCGTAAACTAATCAACAGAACAACATAATAATACCAGAAGGCCATATGATGGACACTTGCGGATATTCGGGGAATAAGCCCTGCATTTTGTATGCACAAAATCATTCTCGGGGATGGAGCAAAGCCTTCCATAGAACATCAAAAGAGGCTAAATGAAGCAATACAAGAAGTTGTGAAGAAAGAAATAATCAAGTGGCTTGATGCAGGGGCCGTCTACCCAATCTCGGATAGTGCTTGGACTTCTCTGATCCAATGTGTTCCAAAAAAGGGTGGCATGACCGTGGTTCAAAATGACAAGAATGAACTTATTCCAACAAGGACAGTCACAAGTTGGCGGTATGCATGGATTACCGCAAATTGAACAAGGTGACCCGCAAGGATCACTTCCCTTTGCCTTTCTTGTACCAAATGCTTAACAGACTTGTGGGTAGAGATTTCTATTATTTCTTGGACGGGTATTCGGGCTATAACCAAATCTTGATTGCTCCGGAGGACCAAGAAAAGACAACCTTCACCTGTCCCTATGGGACATTTGCTTTTTCCAGGATGCCTTTTGGATTGTGCAATGCACCCGCTACATTTCAGCGGTGCATGATTGCAATTTTCACTGACATGGTTGAAGACTTTCTAGAGGTATTCATGGATGATTTCAGCGTGTTTGGGGACTCCTTTGATGAATTCTTGAACAATCTTGACAAAGTCCTCGCCCGTTGTGAAGAAACCAACCTAGTGCTCAACTGGGAAAAATGTCACTTTATGGTTGAAGAGGGGATAGTTCTGGGCCACAAAATATCAAAGAATGGAATATAAGTTGACAAAGCCAAGTTTGAGGTCATTTCCAAATTGCCTCCTCCAATTTCGGTGAAGGGCGTCCGTAGCTTTCTTGGGCATGCGGGGTTCTACCGGCGCTTCATTAAGGTCTTTTCGAAGGTGGTCAATTCCCTTTTGCAAGTTTTTGGAGAAAGATTCCAAGTTCCACTTTGATGAAAATTGCATGAGTGCATTTGAGTTGTTGAAGCACAAGCTAACCACTACGCCAATTATCACTGTGCCGGATTGGAGCTCTCCTTTTGAGCTAATGTGTGATTCGAGTGATGTGGCGGTGGGTGCCGTTTTGGGGAAAAGGGTGAACAAGATCTTTCACCCCATTTACTATGCAAGCAAGACAATGAATTCCGACCAAATGAACTACACCGTCACCAAAAAAGAGTTGTTGGATATAGTCTTTGCAATGGGGAAATTCCGTCCTTATCTTATGGGTGCCAAAGTCATAGTTCACACTGACCATGCGGCGCTCCGGTATCTCATGATGAAAAAGGATTCCAAGGCTAGACTTATGCGTGAGTGTTATTGCTTCAAGTGTTTGATTTGGAGATCATTGATAGAAAGGGGAGTGAGAACCAAGTTGCCGACCATCTCTCTCGTTTGGAGGAGCAAGGGAGACCCAGTGATGGGCTTCAGATTGATGATAGCTTCCCAGATGAACAACTTCTCTCCATTACTATGCAAGAAATGCCATGGTTCGCGGACATCTCCAACTACATTGTCACCGGTGTTGTCCCATTTGAGCTCTCTTCTAACTAAAGGAAGAAGCTTAGACGGGATAGCATGGATTATTATTGGGATGAACCGTATTTATTCAAGATATGCAATGATGGTGTCATCCGGCGTTGTGTACCCGAAGAAGAGAAAGGGTCAATTCTTGAGTCATGCCACTCCTCACCTTATGGTGGTCATCATGGAGGGGCAAGGACCGCGTCAAAAGGGTTAAGTTGTGGTTTATTTTGGCCTACTTTGTACAAGGATGGTAGTGAATTGGTCAAGCGGTGTGATGAATGCCAAAGAATGGGTGGCATATCCAAGAAAGATGAGATGCCTCTCACTACAATTCTTGAGGTGGATATTTTCGATGTTTGGGGCATTGATTTTATGGGGACCTTTGTTAGCTCATGTGGAAACACTTACATACTCGTGGCGGTGGACTATGTTTCGAAATGGGTTGAAGTCGTGGCTTTTCCCAATAATGAGACCCGAAGTGTGGTTTGTTTTCTGAAGAAGCATAATTTTACAAGATTTGGGACACCCCGTGCCATCATCAGTGACGGGGTGTCTCATTTTTGCAATAGGGACTTAGATTCAATGTTAACCAAGTATGGAGTCAATCATAAGGTGTCCACTTTGTACCATCCTCAAGCAAGTGGCCAAGTGGAAGTGTCTAATCGTGAAATCAAGAATATTTTGGCCAAGACAGTGAATGCTAATCGAATTGATTGGTCCCGGAAGCTTGATGATGCTCTTTGGGCTTACCGGACCGCCTTCAAGACCCCAATCAGTATGTCTCCTTACCGGTTGGTGTATGGCAAGTCTTGTCATCTTCTGATGGAATTGGAGCATAAGGCACTATGGGCTTTGAAGAAACTGAATTTGGATTGGGATACAACTGCAAATCTCAGAGTTGATCATCTCAATGAGCTAGACGAGTTAAGATTTCATGCATATACTAGCTCCTCTTTGTAAAAAGAGAAAATGAAGTATCTCCATGACAAATATGCCAAATACCGGGAGTTCAAGGTGGGAGACTTGGTGCTTCTTTTCAATTCTAGACTTCGTCTCTTCCCGGGAAAACTCAAATCCAAGTGGAGTGGCCCGTTTGAAGTTGTGTTGGTTACACCCTTTGGTGCTCTTGATCTCAAGAACAAGAATAGGGAGATTTTTTGTGTGAATGGGCACTGGGTCAAGCATTATCTTGGAAAATTTGAAGATAACCACGTGGTGGCTTTGATGAAATTCCTTTGAACATGGTAACATGCGTCGTGCCGCGACGTTAAATCAGGCGCTTCTTGGGAGGAAACCCATATGTCTTTCTTTTTGTTTTTCTTTGATTTCCTTTTTAGTATAGGATTTTCTTTTTGACTAGCTGGTTGTGGGATATTGTAGGATTTTTTTGATGCAGTGCAGGACTAAGTTACAAAACAAAATGCACTCTCTGAAGTTTGCACTAAGGCCGCATTGCATTTTGTGAGGACGCAAAGGCCTTAGTGCGGGGGCAATATCCAATGCGGTCCGCAGAGTGATTTAACAGTGAAAGGGGCTCTCTGAAGTTTGCAACCGCGGCCGCAATGCAATTTGTGCGGTTTGCGGTGGACCTCTATGGCCGCATTGCAATTCTTGTGGTCCGCAATGGACATCTCCCCAGTGCTTCATGATGTTGAGCACCGTGGACCGCAGTGCCATTTTGTGCGGTCCGCGGTGGGTAGGTGAAGTGGGCCCCAGGTCATTTTTTCTATAACTAGGGACTGAGGCCTTCATTTTGAACTTTTCTCTCTCTTCACACTTAATATACAAAAACATTGTTCATCACTCCTACCTCTTGACTTCACCTGCTAAATCTCATTCATCTACACCGCATCTCACATCTGGTAATTTTAATTTTGTTTTCTTAGTTGTTTAACTTTGTTATTTTCTTTTTAAATAGTTGTTTTTCTTCCCTTTTATTTCAATCAATGCATAGTGTTTGCTTAATACTAGTTAAATTAGGACTAATTAGTTTAAAACACTGATTAAACACCTAGGAGATCAATAATATGTGATTTTAGGCTCAAATTGGGACGAATTTTTGAAACCCTAGGTTAGTGTTACTGTTCATTGCTCACCGAAGTCCGCAATACCATTTTGCGCGGACCGAGATGGTTTAACTTCAGAGAGGTTAAAAGTTAAGGACCGCGATTGCGGTGGATTTTGTGCGGTCCGCGGTGGCCTTAATCATAGAGTGGGTAGTCTGAACCCCACCTCAGTGCAGACCAGGGTGCATTTTGTGCGGACCGTGGTACCTTCTTTGCGGCCGCACTTAATTTTGTGCGGTCCGCGGTGCCTTAATGCAGACCGCAACACTATTTTGTGCAGTCTGTGGTGACCTTTATCAGAGAGTGGGTAGTCTAAACCCCACCTCAGTGCGGACCGTGGTGCATTTTGTGCGGTCCGCGATAGCTTCTTTGCGGCCATACTTCATTTTGTCGGTCTGCAGTTTGCAATTCTGCTCTTCATTTTTCAACTGCCTGCAATCTTATTCTGCACTGTTTCACCTAATACTGTGATACTAACAAGCTTCAACTGAATTCCACTTGCAGACAATGGTTCAATCACGAGGCGCTGGTAGAAAACAAGGAAAAGGAGAGTCCTCCCGGGGTAGAGGAAACGACATGTTCAAATTGACTCCCCAAACCCGGAAAGCTATTAAAGACACCAGAAAAACAATAAAGGTTCTTGATAGATCTATTTCCAATCAGGAAGTGAGTATGAGCCCTCCCGGGAGGCATCTGACTCAGAATCCGTGCCAGAGTATGTTCCTGAATGGCCAAAGAGAAAATGATTGATAGATACACCTTAGGGCTCCCCTACTTCCCAAGCATCAACACGAAGGTCTTCTGAGTCGTCTGAGGGCTCAGTTGCGGGCAGTGACAATGACTATTCTACCTCACCTACATCTTCACTATCCGGTGAGCATTCCGCAGAAGAAGAAGTAGGGGGTGAGCCCCAAGTAGGAGGAATAGAGAGAACCAGGAAATCGGAAGCATGGCAAGATAGATTTGTTAGTGAAGTGGCCTTCCACAAGTTTAGAGAATGGTAGCCCGAGAGGAAGTTGATACCGGAGCGGAAATTCATTACAAAGGACCTCTTGCCTTACAACCCCAATGTGCTGAGGCAGTTTAGAGAGAGACCTGGCTGGAACTATTTCACATTACAAGTGGTGGAGGCCAATGAGCACTTAGTCAAGGAGTTTTACACCAATGTTGCCCACGTCAAAAAGGGCACTAAACTAACTAAGGTGCGAAATTTGACAATAATGTTTTATGGAAAAACGATCAATGGCTACCTTGACTTCCCATAGGTGGATGAGGCATTGTACTTAGAGAAGGTAGCTTTGGGGGAGGATGCCCGTCCGTGGTTAGCAGAGCACTTGGCAGTCCCAGTTACCACCCCAGAATGGTTGACAGCGGGAGTAAAATGTCACGCCCCAAAAACCAAGGGACACGACCGGGACTCGACCGGGTAGCCCCAGTCAATCGGACCTGGATTCCTTTTTCCCTCCCACATATTACCCCGAGATTTTCGATGTACATTATTCAATTATAATTAAGACGCATTCTTACAATCTGAAATTAAACCATAGAATTCTGTCATTACCAACATGTAGTACAATACTTACAAAATATACATAACACATTGTTTTACTTTACGTGGTCTACAAGTCATACTGCCCAAAATACATAAGTACATAACCCACACTTCCTGTCTACGGAGCCTCTAAGAGTACGAAGGAGTTATATATAATACTTGCCGGTAACAAGGCTCCGACTATACCTTACACAAATACCAAAATGAAAATCCAGAAGAAAAGGTGGCATGAACCACACTGGGCCCCGAGAGGAGAGGGGCTCACCAAAACAGCTGATAGGACGTAGAGGAGGCACTACTGTCGGTGGGCTGGAGTACCTGCTATAGAACCACCTACAATCATCACAAGAATGTAGCGCCCCCGGCAAAGGGACGTCAGTACATTTGAATTGTACTGGTATGTATGAACAAACTTTACTCTAAGTAAACTCAATAATGCACAGGCAAGAGATAGACAGAGAGTCACACAATCACCGCACAAGACATAGAAATATACACAATGGAAGTTCCACAATTTTCACTTCATCATAATCACAATCTCAATTCCACCCTTGTCCCTTCTTACATTTCACCCTTATTTCTTCTGTTGCGGCGCGCAACCCGATCCCACCTGACAATCACAATCATTTGTTGTGTTTCTATTGCGGCGTGCAACCCGATCCCACCTGACAACTATTGTGGCGTGCAAACTCATCCCACCTGACAACTGTTGCGGCGTGCACCTGATCCCACCTGACAACTGTTGCGGCGTGCAACCCGATCCCACCTGACAACTGTTGCGGC